>DF240667.1:0-11085 GCA_000507305.1 Breviolum minutum Mf 1.05b.01 | reverse complement strand
GGTGGGGGAGGGGGGGTTTCCCCTTACTAAACCACCATTTGGGGTGACCTCGGCTGAGGTCGTTATAAATCGCCCAGGTATAGTACCTGAATCTGTTGGTGATAAATGGGTTGATCAAACCCCAACTTCCCCCCCCTCCACCTCATAGACATGTTGTCGCCGCATCTCTTCGATCAAAGGACTCTGTGTACCATCGGCCGTTGCCTCGGTTCGGTGGGTTGAAAAAATCCAAGGGATACGGCCCAAATCACCAGTTATAAGTAGGGTGAAATAACTTCACTTATAGGTTGGAACTACCCCCCACCCAGCAACAGTCACCACCAGGATGATTCCATTTTTTAGTAGGGAATCCTTATAGACCTTCATTTGTGAATGTTACTGGGTGGGGGGTAGACCTAACTTATAGGGCTATAACAGTTATAACCCTAGTTACCAATTCATTTTCGGCCATTTATAGGGGTGAACTAACTCTATTTATAACCAGTAGGGGGCCAACCTAAAAAGGGACTGTTTCAGTAGGGAATACATCTTCCAACCATTGGTTTTCAAAGGGGAGTACTACAGTAGCCTCAATAAAAAACGAGGAAGGAGACTTTATGATGATATTTCACCAAACATTTCAGGTACCTGAAATGGAGGAATCCTCGCCTATATAATAATAAGCTGTATGGATAAAACTTAGGTAAGGGAAAACCCACCCCTAAAAATAGCCTTATAAACTTTATAAGGTTCAGTACCTCCATTTCTGCTACCTGAAACTTTTGGTGAAAATTATCATAGAAAACCATGGGGTTGGCGTTCAACTATACATGGATGGTTGATTTGTATTGGGTAAATGTAGGTATATTATCTGGTGGCCCTTTAGAAACATCCCACTTGAACTTAAAAATGTTTGGGTTTCTTCAGTTGGAGTTGACTCCAGATTATGACGAATGAGAAACGGATGCTTCAACCAACATCTGTTTTAAAGAAGATGGATGTTGAGGGTACCTCCTGGTACTCTGAACACCCATTTTGTTTTGGTAGTTTCAGTTGGGTGATGAACCAAATCTTTACATGAAAATGGTTGCTTCACCATTTCGATCCATTTAAAACGGGTTGCTTTGGGTTCCAGGCAGGTATTCAAAAAATACCAAACATCTATAGTTGCCTTTTTTTTTGAATGACAAAAATAAAAACGTCATTCAAAAATCCTCAAATTGGATCATGTTTTCCCAAAGTTTAAAAAACTAGTTGGTGGTTGAACCAACCCAATTGAAAAATATGAGTCAAAATGGAAATCTTTCCCCAAATAGGGATGAAAATATATGAAAATAAGAAATATTTGAGTTGCCACCACCTATAGAAAATATGTTTGAAATTGAAATCACCGAATCGAATTGACTATAACTTACCACCATTTTAGCTAAAACTAGCCGACTTACCAGCACCCTCCAATGGCTGGTGTGAAAAAACCCTAAACGGTTGTTGAATGGCGCCCCAACTCCCATCCATTTGGCACCCCGTAAAGGAGGGTCCAGGTATGTATGTATCGTGGCTTTTTTCATGGTAGTTGGTAAGTTCACTTCACAAAGTCTTGTTGCCGACTGAGCCACGAAGAAAACACTCCGATACTTTCCATGAAATACCGATTGTTTAATAGGGATCCTTATGTTAACACCATCTCCACAGAAATGAATAGTATATATGATACCTTTTATACCCCAAACAATCAAGGTTTTTTTCATGTCACTACTGTCATTGACCTTCCCACCTTACGCCACAAAAACTCGCCAACAAGAACTCCGCTCACCAGGTGGGGCCCAGTTTAACCCCGTGAAAAAAATGGAGTGAAATACTGTAACTCCTATAGAAGTAGGGGTGAAATTTCACCCCAGTGAATCCCATGTATTTTCGCCCATTTGAATAGGGGCCCCCCAATTTCAAGCCCCCATGTTCATTCACCATCGGCTCCCACCCCTCCCCCCATTTACTTCGTGCCGTTTCGAAACGGAGAAGAGATCGCTGACAAAAGCGGCGTCGGGATTGGAGGAGCGGCCCGCATCAAAAAGCATCTGTAAGGTTTGATGCAACGCCTCCCAACTTGGAGGTAACGGACATCATCGGAATGACCATCGAAAAATGATGTTGTTTTTGGAGCAGGATCAACCCCTCGGAATGGGATCTTTCCGGGACAAGGATGGTAAATTAAACCCTTAAAAATAAGGCTAGTTGGTGGCTTCAACCCATTTGAAAAATATTAGTCAAAATGGGAAACATCCCCAAGTAAGGGTGAAAATAAAAAAAATATTTGAAACCACCACCTAGAAGGCCTTATTGGGGGGGGGGGGGGGGAGAGGTTCTTGGAGGTCCATCATGGGCATGACCCTAAACATCTTCGTAAAAAAACGCATTCAACACATGACAAGTCAATGGTGTTTTTCGTGACCTACCTACAAAACTGGGTAGTTTACTTGGAGGATCATCCCAGCAAGTGGTGAATAACCATGGTCAGTTTTTGTCCCCCAAACAGAATAGTTCCCATTCCCAATGGCCGTTCAATGGCTTATAATTGAGGGTTACTATAACCACTTACTAGTTGGGATGATCCTCCAAATACGAGTAAATGAGTAAATGTAGGTTAAATACACCATACATTGAGCATCTGCCATGATCTAATGCCATCATCCTATTCGTTCGAATCCGTTCACGGGTAGATTGGCACTCAGGTTGCCGGGCTCATTTGGAGCAGTAATCAAAAGCCGCATGTGACATTCCATTTATATCAGATTTGCTCAAGGTGGTTGGAAAGAATTTCAACAAATCCCCAAAGAATCCAAGGTATAGTGGTTGGTGAATAGGAATTTCCTCACAATGGCAGCCATATAATTCCGATTGGTTAATAGGAATTTCCTTAAAATGGCTTACTCTAATCCCAAATTGGTAAGTAGTATAATCCCCTACATATACCTCGAAACAAAAACCTTGGGGTGAAACAGATGTTTTTCCATTCACGGCCTTCATCAAACAATTCATGCGCTCGATGGACTTCTCCGGAAACATCGCCTTGGGTTTTTGACGGAGGACTTTAGGTGAAGGACGTAAAGATCTGGAAGAAGTCCCAGCCGTTTTTTTCAAGATATATCCTCCTGAAAACTAACATAGCACCTAAAAATGCTGGTGTCCAATAGGAATCTCCTTTTCCAGGGGTCTATTTTCAGGTGCTATGTTAGTTTTAGGGAGGGTACACCCCTGAAAACTAACATGACTCGGCTGTTTGAAACTTCCCCATGTTCAATAGGAACCACATCTTCATTCATGGTGGATTGTTCATGAAATCATACTCCTTTCCCCTCCCGAAGTTTAACAGCGAGTTTACCCCTGAAAAATGGTGGCTGGAAGACGATCCTTTCCGATTGAGAAGCTAAATTCTCAGGGGAAAACTCGCTGTTAAACTTCCAGGTGGTATGTGGACGTTTTCTAATTGGTGGTTGAACCAATCCCATCTGAAAAATATGCTCGTCAAAATGGGCTCATCTTCCCCAAAGAGGGATGAAAATTTAAAAAAAGAATGAAACCACCACCTAGTTTTTGAATGAGTATACGGAAAGGGTGCTTTGTGAAATAAAGTGGTCGGTCGAAAAAACTACTTAGTGATGAGGGAGAGTCGAAGTGAAATCACAGATTTGTTACTAACAATGATAGTATGTTGACCACTGCAGATCACCAAAGGGCATCCATGTATGATAAATACATGCCTGATACCCTCTTTGAACATTCAGATTGGCTATCAGTCGACTTAAAAAATCATGACTGACTAATGAAAAATGGGTGGGGTTTCACCAATGATAGAAATTGCTTGGCTTTCAGGCACCAAGAACTTGACGTGGAGAATTCCAACCATGAATGAAGATGTAACTCCATTAGAACTTGGGTGATTTTCAAGCGATCGTCAATGTTAGTTTTCGGAGAGGTACTGTATATACAAGTTGGGTTCCTCCTCTAGAGCCTGCAATACCACGCTCACATGCAAGGATATCGGGACCATCATCCCAGAGTTTGGGCACAGCCCTCTGTTCCACGCGTTAAGCGCGGTCCATACGCTTCCGCAAGCAGAGTCAGGAGCACCCCCCTGGCAAGACACTATTCTGTCGGTACCCGTGTTGTTCGGCTGCTTCACTTTCTTCATCCTGCTCTTGCTGGCTTCCAGCATTTGCTCAGGGGTAACTGCATACCCTGGAGCCTTCACAATGAGTTGGAGTGGGTGTGTGACTGTCATCGCACCAAGCCCAATGAGGAACGGGTAGCCGTCGCCAGCATCCATGGTCTGAAACAGGGCGGACATCGTGCATACCCTAGGGTCACGAACGCTGCCACTTGCGTTGGCAACTCTGATACGGTCAACCAAGGCGAAGCAGTACCTTGCGTTGTGCACCTCACTGCCAAGTGCCTCGATGCTACAAAGGGTGATGGCGAGTGTTGTGTAGCCAAAGCTACCGATCCGGCAGCCGGACTCCATAAGAAGGCTAGGCCGTGGGACACCGCACACACCGCCCCTGCTGGACGTCACCTCCTCATCACTCTGTGCCGGGGCCTCTGAGCTAAAGCTCGAATCATGAGAGACTCTACTTGCAACAAGACCGTCTGGTTAGAGGTGGCATCGGCTTCCTGCGTTTGCTCGTCCCCCAGCCGGTAGCAGAAGGTCACACTCTCCCCAGCCCTCCCTGCAATGCTTTGTATGTTATATGAGTTATATGTATAGGAGCTGGGGTGGCCCTTGTTGTTGCTGTCGGTGCAGGTGACGTATGTCCACTCGTAATACGACGTATGTCCACTCGTGACGTATGTCCAAGAATCGACCTAGTCTTATACCTTGAAAAAAGAACATCTGAATTGGATGATGATTCGGAAATGTTCGAAAAGTTCATTGAGGTAAGTTGCTTCCAAACAACCTTTTTTCTTTCATGGCCGGAAACATTGAAAAACACAAACAACCAACGAAGGAAAGAAATTGAATTCTGCATTGAACAGGAAAGGAATTGGCAAAAAAACTCGGATTCCAACAACATGGTCATACTGTTGATGGTTCAGCTTGGTAGTTTATAAACTTGTTTACAAGTATACATCTGAGGTGCTTAGCAGGATTTCTGAACCATCATCAACGGTATGGTTTACCAGGTTCTTCCATCCGTGACCCAATTAGGTGGTTTTATTCGTGACCTTTTCATTTGGGTGATCAATGGATCACGGATGGAAGAAGCTGGTACTTGGAGGATCATCCCAGGTATCGGAAGTGGTTAGTAACCCCCAATCAGAAAGCCATTTAAAGCCATTTTTGGAACGGTAACAACACCAGTTAGGGGACAACCATGATTACTAACTACCATGGGAACCCAAAACCCTCATTTTTAGGGGTTATGACCCATATATTGAGGGCCTAAAACCTTCATTTTTCATGGGTTTTGGGGTCCAGAGGTACTTACTAAATGGGATGATCCTCCAAGTAAGAATGCATTTCGTTGCAGCCAACTATGAGGATATAGCCATAGCAGGTCCAACCCTCGCCTGCATCACGGCCCGCATCACGCGACGCGTCACCTGCCATCGAGGTGATCGAGTGGTGAAGGCAAGGGGGGCCCAAAAATCGCTCCTTCAATGCTTCCTTTCGGACCGCATGAAGCTCATCATTACCCTCTGGTAAACTAACATAGCTATGGAATATCCCCGTTTTCAATAGGAAATACATCTTCAATGAGTCCATTTTCCATTGCTATGTTAATTTACCGGAGTGTATTCCCTAATAATCTCCTATTAAGGTCTTACAGTATTTGTTTTGGGAGGGGGGTGGCACCCCATAACAATAGCTTCCACTTTTTGCACCTCCGAAAACCAACCATCTTTCTTTGGGAAAGTTCCATGAGGATCCGGAAACGTGGGACGCCTTGTAATGGCTTATACATGGCGGTGATCCAAACCACTTAGAAGTCATGGGATGATCCCCCAAAGTACCTTAAATTCCAACCATTTTGGAAAATGGATGGAAGGTAAATACTTCCACCCATGTTTCGGACAGAAAATATAAGTCGAGCATTTGGATGCCCAAAATCCAAATGCAAAAGGGTCATCCCATCAAGGGTATGATGATGGAAAAAACCTAAACGTCGATATGCGGCGTTTTTTTTGGAGGGGATGCATGTCTTGGAACAAGTTCACCCCCGGAAAAAATACAAAAATAAATCTGCTTGGTGCGAATCACCCATTGCCCATTTTGAGGTAAGGCTGCTCATGTCCATGCTCATCACGAGGTACCTAAGCGCGAGAGATACATATTCCTTACCATGAATCCTACTTCTTCATGAAGATTTGAAGATTTGAAACCCATGCTAAGGAAGAATCAAATCAATCAAATCAAATACAAAACCGAACCTGTTCCTACAAGATGGGACCTGTCACCAGTTCTAAATGGGGCCCCACATAACTCCACTTATTTCGGGGTGAAGTAACCCCAGGGAACCCATTTACGTTCGGAAATTTATAGGCGCCCGCTACCCATGTCACTGAGGAATCTACAACGATCCACGCTAGGCGCATACCCTGTACCTTGAGTCGAGGATCTGAATCCGGTTTATCCAACGAATATCATGGGGCCCCCCTTAGAAAATTCCAATGATATTGTTTGAATGCCCTAAACCCGAAAAAAGATCCTGTCTTTTGAGGTAAGGCTTTACTTCAACATTTCCAAGCAAGACTATTCTTTCAATGGTCGGTTTACAGGGACACTAAAAACCACAAAGGAAAACTTTCACCCTAAGGATCCACATCAAACCCAAAACTTCCACACAAAAAAAAAAATGACCATGTTTGGGGCGCATGAGGAAAAAAAACAATTCCCCCGTTTTTTACTGGTGGTTTGGCGTTTTTTTCCCTAGCTTGGGGCTTGAAATATTACAAAAAGGCTTTGTTTTTTATTTGATATCATCAACTTCCAAGGGTTTCATTTTTCCAAAGTTGGCTAGTTGGTGGTTTCAACCCATCTGAAAAATATATGTCAAAATGGGAATCTTCCCCAAATATGGGTGAAAAACAAAAAACATTTGAAACCACCAACCAGTTGGACTTATCAGAAACAAAAAAAAAGACCTTAGAATTTTCCTGCCAACACTTCATTGAAATCGCCCAAATCTGCCTGATCTCGAGCACCGAAGCTTTTCCCCGATGCCGTGGTCCTGCCACAAAAAAACGGCGAAACGCCGAAACTAGTTGGTGGTTGAACCAACCCCATCTGAAAAATATGCTCATCAAATTGGATCCTTTCCCCAAGTAGGGGGGAAAATAAAAAATGAAACCACCATCTGGGAAACGACGACTTCCATGGATTTGTTTGTTTCCCAAATCCTGGTGACCAGAAAATTGGGTAGATTTTTTGGGGGTGGGTACATGTCCTTGGGGTAAATACACCAGTCCGAGTGGACCTAAAGAAACTTTTTTGGGGATGACGAATTGTTTATGGCTATAGGACATGGGTAGAATTGGGATTTAAGTGGAGAAAAAAATCATCCAAGCAATGAGTGGGCTAGGAATTAGGGATACCCTCCCTGAAACTAACATAGCCCCTGAAAATCAATGGTTGGAAGATGAAATCAGCTGGTTTTCCAGGTTCTTCCAGTTTGGCGCTTGCTTTGATGGTCAAGAAACTATAGGCAGAACTTTGGCCCCCTGCTGAAGTTTTCACTTTTTGTGAGTTACAACTCTCGCTGTTCGTGCTGTGTATAAAACCCCACCACATGTCAAGGGGCTAAGGGTATAAGGGACTACCAAAGAATTTCCAAGGGCGTTTTTTTTTTCGAGATTCCCCAAGCATGGTCATGCAACATCACATATGTTAGGGTTGCAGAAAACCACCTTACTAGTTAGTAGCGTTTCGCCACCCATCTCAGAAGAAGTTCGTCAAATTGGATATCTTCCCCACACAAGTCATTGGGGGTGAAAATTCGAAAAAAAAGAAAATCTGGGCTCACCTACAACTTTGGACCCCCAAAACCCATCGAAAAATAAAGGAGTCTTAAGCCCTAAAATAATACATCGTTCTCATACCTCCTAAAAAACAATAAAGGTAAAGGGCGGGGGGGGTTTTCCATGGTAACCCTTAGCCCATGAAAAAACTGCAAGGCATCCTCAGCCAAACTCCAAGCCTCAAAAAGCAATCGATACTTTTTTTGTTGCTCGCTCAAAAA
This sequence comes from Breviolum minutum Mf 1.05b.01, assembly GCA_000507305.1. NCBI lineage: Eukaryota > Dinophyceae > Suessiales > Symbiodiniaceae > Breviolum > Breviolum minutum. Next base: position 2,872 of record DF240667.1, on the reverse strand, counting down.
CCGACTTGAAATCTCGACGGGAACATCCCCCGTGGCATTTTTTGAAGGTCCATGGCGCGACAATGGAAACCCCTCAGGAAAGATATTGAAAGCTTCCGGGAACTTTCTTCAGTGACCTGAGACTTAGACCCTTCCTGTCGTCCTGCCAATCTGGCCAGGAAAAATTCGCTGGAATGAAGCAGGGGTTACCCATGGTTTCTAGGCAAATCTTAGGTCCAAAAAAACACGTTCAGCGTTGAGCACTTTTGGTGCGTTGACGAAAGAAAACAACAAAAAAAAGGGCAAATTCTAGAAGCTAAAATTAAAAACCCAAATTTGAATCCAAACTCCACAATCTAAAAACAAAAATCCAAATTCACATGCAAACTCCAAAATCAAAAATCAAAAATACAGATTTAAATCCAAACTCCGAGTTTTAAAATCGAAAATCCAAATTTACATCCAAACTCCAAACTCTCAAATCTAAAATCCAAATTCACGTGCAAACTCCAAAATCAAAAATCAAAATCTAAATATAAATCCAAATTCCAAAATTTAAAATCAAAACTCCAAATTTAAATCCAAACTCCAAAATCTAAATGTAAATCCAAAATCAGAACTCCAAACTCCGGAATCTACCTAGCAAGCCGTGTTTTACAAACGAAACCTGCAATAAGTCTAAAATAAGTGTCTACCAGAAGTCTAAAATATGTAGAAGAGGCTTCAGCAAAGGATATGTAGTGCTTCTGCATGCTTTCACTCCCCAGCAATGCCGTGGAGGCTGAATTTGAACCCCAAATCCACCTAGTAAGAACTGATTCTGCATTTCCTAGCCTAAACTAAACCTGAAATAAGCCTAAAAACAACACCGGGGACAGCAGGGGCAGAAGTCAACAAAAGCTTTATCTGACATGTGCCCACCCAAACAGGCTGACAAAATCGTCAAAGTGCTTACCCTGACACATTGGATAAATTGGAAGTTCCGATGCGCCCCCCTTGAATTGTCATGCATAACTAGTTGGTGGTTTCAATCCCTTTGAAATATATTAGTCAAAATGGGAATCTTCCCCAAATAGGGATGAAAATAAAAAATATTTGAAACCACCACCCAGATAACTGTAACATTCCAGCCTTTTTTTGTTCCTCTTCATCTTTTTCTATTTCTTACACGGTGACACCCCTGCATGGAAGATCACCTGCTCCTAAACATGCATTCTGAAGAAACGGAGTCAGGATTTTGAAATAGGTTTTGCCATCCTCCGTTTTAGGCCAGCAGGATAAGGCCAAGTGAGCAGTATCCCACAGGATAAGGCCAAGTATGCCTCATTGTTTTTTGAGCAAACAAAATAGTTTGTTGGGCCAAAATCATTTCACTCTTATTATTTTGGGGTACCAAGTGTGGGGGGTGCCAGTGTGAGATTCTATGATCTCAGGGTGTAGCATCGGATAAGCCATTATGTATAAGGATCCCGTCATGAACCAATCATTATAGTGGAATGTCATAACTAGTTGGTGGTTTCAACCCAATCCCTAGGGATCCAGTCACCTTCTGAGAATGGTAGTGGAACCTAAATACCTAGCTGAGGTGGTGATTATACACCCCCAATCATCATCTGAGAAGGTGATTGGATCCCTAGGGAATTGAAAAATATGCTCGCCAAATTGGATAAGTGTTTTTCCAATCGGGTTGAAAATGCGAAATATTTAAGATACCACCACCTAAATAAGGGTTTTGTGTCTGTTGGCTCTCACTTGCCAATCAAAAGCTTTCAAACGAGTCAGGGCGCCAGGAATTGTCTACGCCGCCCCGGCAACTCAGCAAGCGTCCCAAGTTTCTTCCGTTTGAGGCGAGCTGCTTGGGCGTTCCTATTAGGGACGTCTGTATATAGGTGTTTTTTTCTCACGGTTTCCATACATGATCTCTTACAAATTGGGCAAATTCAGCATGTATAAACGAGGTTGTAACTTCACGACTTATAGAGGCTAGAACCCCAGTTACCCCTTTTATAATGCCATATTTATAGGGGGTGAAATAAAGCTTCTATAAAGTATATAGGGTTATTTCACCCCAGTTTTTCAGCCATTTATTTTCGGGTGGTTTTTTTGGACACAAAAGTCTGATGGTCAATTCAACCCCAACCGGAAGTCGGAAAAAAAGGGGTTCGTTCAAATCTTTTGAAGGGAAGAAATCCTCGACCCTAAAAAGGGACCAGTTTAAAAGGTAATTGCCTGGTATTTTTGAGTCTTACCTGCTGAATTCACACCGGATAATTAAAAAGTCTTGTTAAGAGAAATCAAGGTGTTTTCATAAGCCCTGATCATAAAGCTTTGTTTTCTTCTGGGGGGTGGTACGTCAGGCAGGGGGGGTAGGTTGAAATTGCCATAAACCAGTCTTTTTGGTAGGGCCAGAAAATCCAAGACCATGGAATAGTTGAAGCCCACCTCGACCTCATGCAACTTATTCGGCCTTTTCGAGCCATGAAAATCAAAAAATAAATTCTTATTGTTCCCCTCCAAATATGTAATCCCAAAAAGTTTAGTCAGGTTAACCATCGGCTGAGGATGAAACCACATCACAAACAAAAATAGTGAGGATGAAATGATGATACCTCCGGTCTACCCCCCACCCACTAACAGTCTCAAATGAAGGTTTATAGTGGTTCTCTACTAAAAATGGAATATCCCTGGTGGTGACTGGAATCCTGGGCGGGGGGTAGTTCCAAATGATACCCCTCATTTTAACAGCTCCTTTTGGCCAATGGGTAAGCTCCTTTTGGCAGTTTCAGCTCCTATTGGCAACAATCAAATACTGGTTGGTGGTTGAACCAACCCCATCTGAAAAATATTCGTCAAAATGCCAAAGTTCGGGGTGAAAATAAAAAATATTTAAGAT
>DF240666.1:97927-182471 GCA_000507305.1 Breviolum minutum Mf 1.05b.01 | reverse complement strand
TTGTTTTGGTGTGGTGGTGTTTTTGTGCTTGTGTTTTTGTGGTGGTGGTGGTGGTGGTGTTTTTGTGTTTTTGTGATGGTGTTTTTGTATGTTTTTTTGGTCATGGGTCGACTTTCGTCGCATTACCGAGAAGTTATGCAAAGAGTGTTGACAACACTGGTGTAAAAAGATGTCTGGTATAAAAGTTCTCCTTACACTGCTCATATCCACACTGACATCAAACATTTCCTTTATTTAACTGTCTTCATTGCTTTCGGGATATCCGGCGTCTAGTTGTTTAGCAATCAAAATTCTCATAGACTTACTTCGATTTTACCTTCTGTGGAAGCCTCAGCCCTCAAGCTGCGTCATAATACTCTTGTTGGGAAGACTCAGGATTTGGTGATAGACTTCGAAATTCTGCCCCCGCGAAAAGCGACGGCAGAATCAATCCAACTTTTTTTTGACCGTTCCTTGGTGGCTGCTAGAAATTCGCCGGCGATTTTCGGGACAAATTTCAAGGTTGATCTAGGAAGCACAAGGAACCGTTTCGAAGGATGGTTGTTTCAAATTGTGGCTAACATGATTTTCACCCCAAATGTTTGGAGAAGATGCACCCATTTTGATTGTGAAATATGCTTTTAATGAGTTGCTCAATCACCACTTAGGAACTGTTTGGGGGTACAGTATCTTCTTTTTCAAGGACCCAACCATATTTGAAATTTCAGAGCAAGTTGGACTTAACTGAGACCTGTCACCTTTTGCACGTCAGGGTGAAGAAAACTTGCCCTTAACCCTGAGTTTGGGGACGTGGTTTAATTTGATCAAGGTATTACAGTAACATAGGGAATCTGATGAAATTGTCCTGAGGAAAAGGACCAAAGAACATCCCTAACGTCTCAAATGCTTGAAAAGAACACTGTGCCTGTGCCCCTCACCAAAAATACCATAGACTCAAAAATCCCTCAATCTTATTGGGTATGGAGAACGTGTTCTTTCAAGTGGACATCGTCCTTTTTTACCGAGCCACCCCGGATCAATATTAAATGCCATCCGGCGAGGTTGCGTTTTTATTGGGGTGCTATAATTTACCAACTATAGTGGTTTGTTTTTTTTACCTCTACCTGAAGCAGATGATTGATCCAATTCGACTTGCGCATAATATGTTTCAAATGCCAAAAAGAACTGTACATCTGGAGCAAAAACCGGAAAAATACGCCTGAAAATGAGTCGGAAATCTTCATCTAGCTGGAAAGGAGCTAAGTCGCTGGGAGTATCCAAAAATTTCCTTCAGAATAGGCAGCTAAAGGGCTACCCCCCTAGGTTTGAAAAAAACACATCTGAAGAACCGAATTTGACCCAGAACTATTTCAGCCAACGGGTTGGTTTTAAAAAAAAACTGTAGTTGACTTTTAGTAGTTGAGCATGTGTGAAAATCACCCAACAAAATATGTTTAAAACCAACCGACCTCAACCACTCAACGATTGACCAATCAAATCAATTTGTTTCTAGTTTGTAATTTCAATGATATTTTTTGGTTGGATCAAGTTTACTCTCTCAATTACAGCGGGAAGATGATCCAGTTCGACGTGCGCATCACATATGTTTTGTTCTCTCAAAAATGGGTGGTTGTCGTTTGGACTGTGCTTAGTCATGACGAGTCATGGATGACCATTTTCCCGACCAAGTGACGAGCAAAGGATCCCAACAAAGTGGGGGGTGGTTCCCACCAACCAGTGAAACAGAAACAAAATTTCAAGACAAATCTCGAGCGAAGATTTTCAAGTCAATCAATGGATTTATCTTGGATCTACCCCGCACCCTTCATTTGCTTCAATTATCCAACCCACCAACTTCTAAGATTTATCTAAATCTTTCCATTTTTTACCAAAAAAAAGATTCGCCCAGGTGTTGAGGCCAAGTTGATACTTCTCAGCCAGGGTGGTGTGGCTGCATCACGCTTCGCTTCAGCATTGGCCTCTCGTTTCCCTGGTCTCACCACGAGGCCAAGGCCGTGGCACATCACCATGGGTGAGCCGCAACAAGTGGCTCCGCGACGGCGAGCCCTTCCAGTGGAACAGCCCGGACGTAAGTTAGCACAAGAACCAGAAACTTGGACCTGAAAAAATGGAGGGAATTTCAGTACCCAACAGGTTTCAGGGTACTGGGGCTGAAATATGTTTTTTTCGCCTAATTTTTGGGGGGGCCCGAAGGGTTTCTCCTGAAGAACCCATAAAGTCGAAACAGCAAACACCAACACCTCCTTATTTTTTTGGTGCCTGAAACTCCTCCATTTTTAGGCGCCGGGAGAAATGTTAAACGTGGAACTTTGGGGCCAGTGGTTGGAAGGTCAAATTCTCAAATTCGTTGGAAGTTGGGGGACCTGCGAAAGGGGGGGACTGTTCAACTCAAATAGGAATAAAGACTACAGGACAAATAGAGATATGTGTGAAAAGTTGTGTGTATATAGGTATGTATATATATATAGATTTCATATTTACCTAAATTATTTTGTATGTCATTCATTTTTTAAATGCATATATTCTTAAAGTATATGTACATATCGAGACTCGGGAAGGCGAATGACCTGGGTCGGGTTTGTTTTCCATGGTGTTTTTTCGGGTGCGGATTTCGATCGACAAAAGGGTTCAACCAAGGTTTTTTGGAAGAGGGATTTTTTGAGTTCCGGGGTTCCTGGAAAAAAAAACCTAGATTTGGTGCACTGATATTCCGAGTAATCATTTTCGGAATTGCTCCCCGAAATAATGACGTCAGAAAATTTCAACACTGTTGAGGTAGACCCAACAGGATTCAGGCATTTGGATCTTGATGATGTATTTGAAGTCACCTAGACTACAAAGACAATTTACCCCGGAACATCTACCAGGTGCCTACCGTTAGATTCGTTAGATTTTCACCTTTTAGGGGCTGAAAGTCACTTGGGAATGTCATGGGATCCCGTCACCCTCAGAAAAAAAAGATAACCAAAAGTCATGCAAAAAAAAACTTCTGAATTCCCAAAATTTAGAAAGAAGTTCCAGAATTCTTTGCTATGCTTGAAAACATGTGAGGTTAGTGGTTTTAAAAAAAATACCACGAAAAAACTCACGATTAAGTTTGAGAGTTCAAAATCCAAGATTTTGGTATGGATTTCTTTTTAAAAAATCGGATCCTTTTGGGTAAAAAAAAAACTCAGCGGATAAACTCCTCCCCCCCGCAACCAACCAACCGACCTTGACCCGACCAACCGACGGAGGATAATATATTTGCACCAGCCTCAGATGCGAATGTACAGATCCTTGGTGGAGAGACAGGAAAGTTCACGTTCGGTTCAAGAGGTAGGGGGTTTTAAAACAGAAGCTTGTTACATGTTCCCCAATTCCCCCCAAAAAAAACATATTTTAACTGTGATTATGTGAATTCCAAACCACATGTTTCCAGGAAGAGATGGTTATTATAACAGTTTGCCTGTTGAACAAACTGTTTTTTTCGGGTATACTCAGAAGGGTAGCAATTTTTGTCGCGGGGGCACAAGGCCATTGGCATTTCATCTCTTTTCGGTGCATTTCATCTCAGCCTTCCGAAACTTACATCACTCCTTATTTAGGTGGGCCGTGAAAAAAAAACATGGTTGTTTAGGGTTTATACGGGATATAGGGGATTAGACTGCCAAGTTATCTAGAGATTTGAATAATTAAACCATTATAAGGATCCCTATAAACCACCAGTACAATGGAAAATAGGAGGATTTTTTTCGTGGCTCAAGGTGGGGGGCATTGGGGGGAGCCCCTTCAAATTCCCATGAGATGATGAAGCTTCATGGTAAACAGGTACCGTTTTTGTACTGTTGTTTGCTTGAGTTGGTGATTTTTTACCGGATTGTACCGTGGTAGTTCACCATGAAAAACAAAGCTTTGGGAAAATTATTGTTGACTTTTTTCCAAGCATCAAACAAGCAAACCCAAGTACAGAAAAACTGTCGGATCTTGTGGATGCAAAATGTCCTGGCTGTTTCACCGTAACAAGGGTGATGAACATGTGATGAACATAGGGTTTGGAGTTTAAAAGTCTCATTTACAACCGGGGACTTCCGCCTTTGTTGCCTCCAACAGGAACCGCCATTTTTTTTAAATGGTGGCTGACTCCAGAGATTAGCATCCCCAAAAGTTTCAGTTTTTTAGCTTTCAAGAGTCCATATCACGTTTGGATTCCCGATTTTTGGTTCCAAGGCGCCAAAACATTGAAAAAAGAAATGATGTGAAAACAGGACCGAAAACCCAATGCTGGTTTTTTTTTCTGCTGGTTAGATGTTTTTTCGCCTCCCAGTGATAACAAAAAGATTCAAATATACCTTCCCTGAAACTACCAAGAATAGCAAGTTTTAAAAGATGCCCCATTCCAAAAAGGAAAGGGACGAAAGTTGTTCCCAAGCATCCTATTTTGGGGGCGATTTTTTTTTGCTTCAGGGAGGAGTTTTTGCAGTCTTTAAAATCCATAGTGCCGTTTTGCTTGGCAGTACTGATTAAGGAATTCTCCCAGAACGATTTTTCGGCCGGCTTGAAATTGGGTACCAGTAGGGGCAATGTCTAAACCTTGGTAGAAAATGATCATCACTTGCATCGTGGGGATTTTGGTGGTCGTTCTGAGGTACAAGTCTTTGGAGGAAACCCATATGGGGGTTTCCTAACTTGGTGGTACCCAACAACCATGGGTTTTCCTACTAAAAATGATCATTTTGGGGGTGTTTTGGGGGTACCACCGTTTAAGGAAACACCCATATAGCAATGGAAAAAAGGTTGGGATTTTTACCCACTCCTGCAGAAAAAAGGCCCAGTACACCCCAGAAATCTAACAGGAAGATACCAAAAATTGCCATGTTTTAAGGGAGGTACCTTTGGAAAAAACCATCATTTTGGTTACCCAGCCGTTAGTTTTCGGGAGTGTAGATGCAAGAAATGAGCAATGAAGAAAAGGGCGTCTGGTTGTTTAGGTTGTATAGGGTGTTATACTACCCTTTGTTATAGGGTTTAGAATATATCCCAATGATAGGAATCCCTATGAAACAGCCAGGATTTCCCATGGAAAGTAATTGTTTTTAAAGGCTTCTTTTAGGATAGCTCAGGGTAGCAGGCCATCATGGTGGGAACCCCAAGGCGATCTATCTTTGCTGGTGTTATTGGACTGGGTGTCTTGACGCTGACTCTGTGATGTGTGAATCGGAGTTTTCCTCCGTGATTTCACGGCGGGAAACGAGGAGCGAAACTCGGATAGCTTTTGAACGGTAATCCTCCTATCTAAGAGAACCCCAACATACCCCTGGAGCATACCCCAGGCCTCCCCAAACCCCCAAATGAAAAGAATTCCTTCATAAACTGTTGGTTCTGGGTCTGGGGTATGTTCCAGGGGTATGTTGGAAAATTCTTAGATCCTGTGTCTTTACACCCAAAAAAAAACTCACTTGATGTGTTGAAGTGTGTTGATCTTTTTTTGGTGGGAAGTAAACGTTTTGGTACGCAGATTTTTTTTCCAACAAAGCTCCTAGAATTTTTGCGATGAGAGGGGGGCTTAAAACTTTAAATCTTTTGCTTCAAGGAGTTTTTGGAGGGTGTAAAGTGAAAAAACGATTGGAGGAACAAATTCATTCGAAACGTTTGCCCCCCTGAGATCCTCGTTTGTTGGAAAACGATCGAGGGGTTGTGATGATCTCACCAGAAGATCTCATCGACTGGCTCTCCACAGCAAACGCCTGTGCAACGGGGGAAGAACCGCTCGACTCGGGTAACTTGCACTTTTAATTCATCTGGGTGGTGGTTTCAAATATGTTTTATTTTCACCGCTACCTGGGAAAATCATCCAATTTGACGAATATTTTTTCAACTGGGTTGAAACCACCAACTATAGTCATGGATCGATTGTAGGGTCTGAATTGGGGCACCCATCATGAGAATCCAAAGGGGCCCAGTTTTCCTTCAATGCCAGTGAAAAAACCCAAGAAATAAGGCTTCCCCCAAAAAAAAAGAAAAACCTAAGACACAAGCAGGTGGGAATTGCAGAGGGGTAGGCTTTGCGGGGGATGCATTGGGCCCCTTAGATTTTCATGATATCAACCCGCTGAAGGAGGCCTTCAGGTGTTCGAATCTTAGCATTTTCACCTAGCAAAGACACACAAAAAACGGTGATTTTGGGCAAAACACCCCACGAGTTTCCGACCCCCCAAAAAAATCCAAAGGAGTCTTTGAAGTTGGGGGAAATTCCATGCAGTGCTGTCAAATCTCAAGTCCTCAGCGGGTTGGAATTGACCCTTTTTTTTTCTAAAATTTCCTCCCCGCGCCGAACTGTCCAGCTTTTTTGGAGCGTAATGCACTGAAATTTCGCAAAAGTCCCGACCCCGAAATTTTTCGTTTCGCTCGCGCGAAACCACGCGACGTTTCGAAGATTTCGGGGTCCGTCCATTGACCAACGATGCCTGCGCGAAGCCTGCACTTGATGTTAGTGGATCAGCATCAGGGTGCAGAGCCTGCAGAGCCTGTAACTTGGGAGTCCAATGAATCATGATGCCGATGAATCATCCCGTTTTTGGTTGGTTTTTCAAGGTGTTTTTTTGTTCTTTAAAGACTTTTGAAGATAATTTGTTGAAAATCTTTAATAAAATCTATAATTTCAGCAATTCTTCTAGCAAAGATTTTCGATCTTTGGTCATGGAAATTCTTCGTTTTGGACCTCCAGGGTGCAATGTAAAGAGCCATGTGGCTAAAAAACTAGGAGTTGCTAGTCTGAACCGTTACCCATTGCAGAGTTTGATAGACTCGTTCGTTCGTTTGATGAAAAAAAAAATCTGGAAAAAAAGAGGTCGATGGATACAATTGAGCAGCAACTAAAACCTTGGTTCCTTTGTTGTATATCGAGGATGAAATCCTACCCAGTGATATAGGGATTTTTTTGAAATAAGGGATGATGTTTTGCCATGAGGATGGGATCCCTATAAAGCAAATCACGTTTTTCATGGAATAAAATGTCAGCCAAGGGTTTTTCAGCCGAAGCCCTTGCTCAAGCTGGAAGGGGAAATCATAGGGGCGCCACAGAATCACCCCGGAAATCCCACGTTTTTCATCCCCAAGAAATTACCCTCCCTGAAACTAACAGCTCGCACCTGAAAATAGACAATTGGAAAAGGAAATTCCTATTGAAAACCATTTTCAGGGGCGAACTGTTAGTTTTAGGGAGTGTGTAAGCCGGCCGAAAAATTTTGTTGCGGGATTCTGAAGCCCACCATCACACGATTCGAGTGCCTGGGGAAGTCACGCCGCAAAAAATCACGCCCTTCTGTTGGTTATCAAAATGACATCCAAAAGACAACGAAGAAACATGTGTTTGGCTTGTAATCACTTTGGGTCCCCAAAATTCTGGGTTCTAAAACAACACTGTGCTCAGACGTCCCGAAATTCCGAAAACTTGGAAGCTTCAAACGACGCTCCCGCGCCAAGTCTCTGCGCAGCTGTTTTTTTTCCGCTCGGAAGATCGAAAGGTACGATTAAGAGATGTCGGTTTTTGCCGTCAGGATCACCCGGACCTCCCGCACAGAAAAAAACTCAACTGGATTCCCGTTCCAAGGTCCATTTTTAAAAAGATATCATCTTCCAACTGTTGAGGTGTTTTTTATTTGTGTCCAAATGGAAGGTTTCAGAGGATGGTTTTGCAATGGAAAATGACAAAATCAGGAGCCTTAAGGGACAGAACTTCACCCAATGATTTTTTCCTATGGTTTCATGATCCAATTTGAGGAAGGCGCATATTTTTCAGATGGGTTGAAATGTCAACCACCAAACCAGTTGATAAGTACCATTGCAACCAGCGGTTCTTACAAACCTAGCATCTGAATTTTGGCAAAGCGCCCATGGTTTGCAAAGAGGTACATGTGGTTCTGTTTGCATGACAAATCTATGGCAGTTCTCGGCCACAAATTCTCACCGACCAAAATACCAATTGATTTTTTGGTTGGGTCAATCATTTTGAGATAACCCACTTATCTTTGCATGATGTCTCCAAGACATGTTTTCCCATTATTCCCATTATCCTTTCGCATAAATTAGATGATTCAACTAGGTTCAGCTTTTTCATATCATATATCTTTCAACCACGTATGAGAGGTTCCCTAGCTTTGAACCAACAAAAAATGCGGTTAAGCGAAGCCAGCCAACGGGGCAAGAAAAAGAAAAAAACGTCCCGAAAGATGATCATTTAGCCAACCCCGTGATGGAGTTGGCTGCTGTTGGAACCCGTCCTCTTTGGTGCCCCTTGGCGGTGGAAAGTGGTCGGTCTGGTTTGTTTCGGGGGACGGGTTTTTCGGGGAAAAAATGCTTCACATCACATCGTTTGTTTTCAATCCGATGTTGGGAATAATGCACCTGATCGAAGCACAAAATTGTTCTTAATGGTGTTGGGATATTCGATTAATTAATGATTAATTGGTGGTTTGGATTCCGAAAGGATGCCCCGAAAATGAAAGGGATTGCTACTTAGGGGTACCCGAATTCGAATCCCAACCCACCAATTCACCATTAGCTGAGAATATTCATGTTTTTTTTTAAACCTTGCATATTGAAAAAAAATGCATCACACCTTGTTGTGAGATTGTTTCAAACATTTTTTAACCGGACAAATCACACTGAAGGAATCCGAGTAACGACATCACATTACCCCCCATCAAAGCTGTTACCTAGCTTAGTAAGACAACGGATTCTTATAGAGAAAAGTTGAGAGGTTCGAAGTTGTGAAAGCTGGACAAACTTGACATGCTGCTATTGGCCCAATCCTAAAAACCACGTTTGATCACGTCAGTTGAGATTCAGAATCCTGGCAACAAAAAAACGGATTTCGATGATGGTGAAGGTGAATCAAAAGGCGTTTTGACTTGACCTGTTTTTCAGCCCTAAAAGCATGGTAAAAAAGGTGGAGGTTGTTTGCATCCAAAAAAGACAACACCAAAAACATGTTCCAGCAAGATCCTCCTTTGGTTCCAATCAACAATCACAAATTTATATGTCTTTGCTGCCAACGAAACCCTATGAATCTAAGAAATCTCCAACGGTCGGACCCAATGAATGGACCCCTAAACCTGAGTATCTAATAGCTCTTGCACCTTACCTAGGGGTCCATTGAGTCCATTGGTAAGGTCCCATTTGATTTTTGATGGAATGAAATTCCGCACCTCATCAAGAAAAATAGTTTAAAGAAACGGCAAACTTTCTAAAAAGTGAGAAATGAAGAAGGACAAGCCCTGGTTCTTTTTTTAGGTATATAAAGAATTTTTCTACTACCCAGGTGTATATGGGGATTTATAATTTATTCTTGGATCCCGTCATTAAACAACCAGGATGACTCATGGGAAGGTGGACCCGAAAGTTTTGGAACGTGGCTCAAGTCAGTGCTTGAAAAAGAAGGTTTTGGCGTTGTCATCTCAATGATTCACTGAGCCTTTTTGGAGCACTTGGATGATCATCCCATGATTGTACGTGGTTCAGAAGCATGGCTTTGTAAGTTTCCCCTTGGTTGGTATAGTTATTGATGCCTACCATAAGCCCTCAAAATGAAAATCGCTTTAACTCAGTGGCGCTCCCATCCTCTTTTTAGTAACTCCATGGAGACTACAGTGTCATTTTTTTTAGGGGGGAAGGGAAAACACCTTCAGTCCTCAACAACTTTCGATGTAAAATCGCCAGACATCTCAGATTTTCCAGGTGCCTCGAGGTTCTCAGGATTTTCTTCCCAAGGTCCAACGGCATCGCGAACGAAGCCACACACGAAGCCTTCTTTGGTTGAAAAAGTTCGCATACGCCGAGGTGAGAGGGATTTTTTGGGGTAGAAGTGGGCACAGTACAAAGTGGGCCCCAAAAAACCAGGTATCATGTACTAGGGTGTCTGGCTGGAAGAGACTGTAACGATCGTGATCGTAAATTGGTCTGTGACCTTCTCATGGGACTTACAACCAACCTACATATACCATACAGGGGCTATAATCCATTTACTAAAGTTCCATGGACATCCCAGTAGGGACCCCATTTCACTCCACTTATTTCGGGGTTTTCAAAATCCAGTGAAACAATTTTATGTTCGGCCATTTATAGGGGCCCTACTGTTGATGGAAGAAATCCTGCACCACCTGGGATGTATAAAACCTTGTGAATAATGGGATATTTACCGTATCAACTGGTGCAGGATTTTTTCCATCAACAGTATGTCGCTCCATTTGTAACTTGGGGGCCCATCTTATTTTGGATGTTTTGCCCCGAATGTTTTGGGGAGATGATTCCCAATTCGACCAGCATGTCCTTTTCAACCGGGTTGAAAGCACCATGCACCTATAGCAAATTTCCGGAATCTATGTCTATGCCCTCCTGGGCAGATTGGAATATAAAGACAGCTCCTTCCCAACAAAATTTGCTGCTAGAAATATCCCCCAGATGTATATATTTTTGGTGTTTTTTCTGGGCCGTCAGAGTCACAGTCCTCAAAAATTCAGATACCCTCCGGTAAACTAACATGACATCGGAAAATCCCCATGTTCAATAGGAAATACATCTTCAAGTGGTGGATTTTCCAGCCAGCTATGTTAGATTACCGGAGGGTAGTTCACAACCACTGACTTTTGCCCAGAGGGCTTTCGCCTTGGTGGGGAAAAACTTATCACTCTATCCCCTCCGCCACTCTGAGGGTCCCCACGAACTTGCTGGTCCTTGGAGGATCATCCCAGTGGATGTAACTAGTTAGGATCACCCCCATTTATAAGCCATGCAAAGCCCATTTGGAAGGGAAACAACCCGATCCTTAGGGGACTTACGATCACCATGGTTATTAACCACTTACAAGTCATGGGATGATCCTCCACGTAGTTCGTAAGTTTATAGCAGTGGATTGATTTACCACTTAGGAAATTGGGTAGTGAGATATGTTGCCAATCATCTGCCTGGAAAGCCGTTTGTGGCTTATTTGTTCAGGCAATAGTTGCTGGGTTTTAGGGGTAAAGTTGCCTTAAAAAATAGGACACTTGGCGTTCCAGGTGGTCAAATCTATTTCGCGACCTCTCATTTCTCCGAAAATGTGGCTTTTTGGAATGGAAATGGGACCCCTTATTTCAGGGAAAGCCAGGTTGATGACATATTATTCCATTTGGCCAGAATTATGATCCCAACGTCATCCGACAGCAAGATGACCAAATGATCATCCAATCATACCAATTGTGATCCAACTGTAATCTAATTACACCAGGATAAAAGTAGAACGCACCGTGTATTGGTTTATTTATATACGCCCTGTATTTAACCTACCTTCTGGGGACGGTTAGCCGGTTAGCCACGTACTTTGACCATGGTGTATCAACACAGATTTCAAGCAAGCAGCTTGGTATTGAGTTGGGAAAGCCTCCTGCAAAAGTGGGGGTCACTGCGCGAAAATGAATGGTATAACAAGCCCAAAAAATAACTACAAGCCCCTTTTAGGGTGGAGGAAATTATTTCACCCTTTTCTTTGTAACTATATAGTTCTTGTTGGGCCCATTTTGGTGTGACAAAAAAAAACGTTCACAAAATTCATCGCACTTGACAAGGTCATGGGTCACCGGTGCATGTGACCGTCCAAGTGGCGGCATGGAGCGTCTCAGTTGGATTCGGCCAGTCGTGGGGTATGCTTGATGGCACAAAAACCACAAGGGGAGTCATTCAAGTACATAGGGGATCAAAGTTCATGCGGGAAATTTATGTAGTCATTTCCGGGTGGGGGGTTGCAAGCCAACGGAAGCCTTAGGCCTTGCGACATTAAAAACCATAAGGTTTGCGACTGATTTTTCATTACACAAAGAGGTGGTGGATGAAACTGATGAAACCCATCATTTGAAGCCCCTTGCTTTTTTTGGGTGACGGACGTGGCAGAAAACACCCAACGAAAAAAATGATTAAAAAAGGACCTTTCGTGGCAAACCCTTGAAGAACTATAGGGTTGATGGATGGAACCACCATTAATTATCAATTAAACAACCATTACTTGATCCTCTACACGTTGATGCCTCCCTTTTGCATTTTCGTGCATTTTCCAGTGGCCTTTTCGGCCACTGCTGCTTTTGGTTGGCAAACCCTCTGGATGCAAAAAAAACACAATTTCTAAAAAACCCTTTGCGCCCTTTAAGTATACTAGGCGGTGGTTTCCAATATTTTTAATTTTCACTCCTACTTATGGGGTCTCATGATCAATTCGGCTAATATGTTTTCAAACGGGTTGGTTCAACCGCCAACTACACCCCTGAAGATTAACATGGAACCCAAAAAGGAGGGTTTGGAAGATCATTTTCCTTTCTTTTCATGGGTGATTTGTAGGTTCCATGTTAGTTTTCCAGGGTGAAAAAAATCAACCCAATTGAAAAGGAACATCATCTGAACCAACCCTCCATTCTAACCCAGGCCTTCCATTCTTGGGTGTAGTTATAAAAACCCCCTGTGTTTTACTAAAGGCCTTGAGCTTGTTGCCTAGGCGCTGTAGCACCGCTCGCGACCTCCCTTGCGGTGCTACGACGGCTACGGCAACGACGGGTGGTGCAAGCTACAAAAGGCCAGGGGCCGGAATGGCAGGAGATGCAGTTGATTCCCTGGGTACACCCTGGGAAAATTAACAGCTGGAACCCCAAGAATGGAGGTTTGGAAGATGAGTTTCCTTTCAATTGGGTGATTTTTAGGTTCCATGTTAATTTTTAGGGGTGTATTTGCTGCAAACTGTCATGGGCCCCTCCACCCTAATGCCACCTCAACCCCAAGAAATAGGGGATTGGTTATTGTATAACTAATACCATGATCCATTTATAAGGCAGTATTTCCTGCAAGGGTGGCAAATTATTGGTGGTGCCCTTAGATAACCCACTTACACAGTGATTATTTTATTTAAAAAAATGACAAAAGGATCCAGGAACCTGAACCAATCAGGATGTCATGATTCATGTCAGCCCCAAGGGTTGAAAAAACAGAGATTTTCAGGTGGGATTTTCCATCCACTTGGAGGATGCCCATCCCCACTTAGTATACGTGGTTAAATTTTGGGTGGTTAGGCTGGTAGCCATTTGGGCTTCCATGGGTTTTTTTTAAACACTTCCACAAATGGGATGATTCCTGCTGTCAGCAGCTGGGAGGACCACATTCCAATTCGCATAATTTTGATTTTTCTCCCCCAACTAGGATGGTAGGACAATATATTTTTTTTGGTTGAAAAAATGACAAGTGTGGAAATTTCTTATGAAATCTCATGAAATCTCATTGTGAATCATCCGTATCCATATATTTGCCCTTGGCTTCTCCGTAGGTGTTCCCACAACCCCCCCTTGGCCACCTGAGGCGTGCGGGGAAAGTCCCGGTCGTGCCTGCAGATGATGGCAGCCACATCTCCCAGTGATGTGGAGACCTGTGCCTGGGGTTGAAAAGGATGAAGAGGCATGACGGTCAGTTTGGAAGTCTTGCCAAAAAGAAACACGTGTTTTTTCTAAGCAAATCATAGCGACCTCAGCCGAGGTCACCCCAACTGGTGGTTTATTAAGGATATTAAGGGAAATCCCCCCGAATCCACTTAATTCAGGTTTAGGAATTATAATTAATTTGCCCAGTTTTTTACCATCGCGAGGAATGATGGGAAAGGAAGATGATCCTTTCCTTTTTGCGATGCTCAAATTTTTAAGGGGCTTTTATATTGTTAAACTGGAGGGGCTACAGTTACTAACCCGAAAACTAACATGACACTGGAAAATTCCAACCATGAATGAAGATGTATCCTCTAGGAGAAAAGGGTGCTTTTCCAGCAAATCATCTTATTTTTCTGGCCGGTACCCATATCAACTCACGAAACAAAGCCACCAAAGAGTTCCTAGGTCGTGGTGTCAAATATGTATTATATCATGTTCAACCCGGAATATTTGGGGAAATACTTCCCATTTTAACGAGTTCGCGCCATATTTTTTTCAACCCAAGGGTTAGTTGGTGGTGGTTCAACCCATTAAGTGGTATATTAGTGGTATATATATACTGCCCATTGGGGGAAAAAAATGGTACCGATCCCACCTATTAAGGGAACCAGGAAACAGCAGATTCTCCAGGTGAAGTGCTGGAATTGGCCAACACCGATCTCTGCGAAGGGAGTTCGGCTCCGGAGCTGGATGCCGAGCAGCCGGATGCCGATGCCGATTTGTTCCTTGGGGAGGAATTTGAGGCTGGCAGGGTTCGTGGTGAGGGGTTTTGTGATTTCATGTGCATCCCACGTTTTGGATTAATAGGGATGATACCACTTATCATACCACTTAATTACCCATGAAAAGTGAAGGGTTTTACACCACCCCAAATATGAGCTATAACCCCTTAAGGTTATAGGTTATAGGTTCCCATGGTATATTTTTGCCAATTGGATGATTATATATGCTACAAGGTGGGCCCCCTACCAGATATAACTTGGGTTAATAACTCCTACAACTAGGGTGAAATCACCCCAGTTATCTAAATATTTTTGGCCATTTATAGGGGTGATATATAACTCCATTTATAACTGGCAGAAGCCCATCTATGCTACCGATCCCACCTATCCAGGTTTCACTCCATTGATTCGATCCGAGGCTCCACGATGAGTTTCAACCGCCCACGGAATTGGATTTGCTGCTTCGTGCCGTGCGTCACTTGGGGCCAAAAAACGGTGTTTTTTTTTCCAGGGAGAAGAGCCGGCCTTGTTAAAGGGTTGCTTATATAAACCCATAAAGCCATGGTTCCCCCCAAAACCTAGATGTTTTACAGGTTTTAATGGTAAATGACGGACGGTTTTTAGGCCAAAACCTTCATTTTTCCATGGTGACTTGGGGGGCTCATGGTATAAACTATAAATGCCATAAACTATAAACCTTCATTTTAGGGGAGAGTGTTTCTCCCCGAAATATTCCCCTACCTCGACCGGGTCCCAAGTTGTGAATTTCCCTATGTAATAGGAATCTTTAAGGGGGGTGGTGATTCCCCTAATCTTCCAGAATGTTCCCTAAGATTCCCCAATCTTCCCTAGGAATCCTTAGGGTTCCCCAGTTTTTGTTCCCTCCCCTTGAACACCCCCCCGCTTAAGAACCCTACAACTATGGAATCCGGTCCCAACCCAGGTTACTACACCGAATGCTCCATGCCACTTGGCTTTAATTCCATTGACTTTCTAGGGATGGAAAACGGCGGCACCGAAATGGCGGTCTCAGGTGTCCAGTTTGACGATAAGTCCGCCACGTAGGGTTTGCTGAGGTGAAATTATTATCTCATGTACCAACCATCTTCGGGGAACCACTGCACCAATTGAACGTAATGGAATACAAGAATTCGGTTTAGGTTTCGCCTTTTTGAGGAGAAACTCCTGACTTTTTTTTGGTGACAATAGTTTAGCTAAGATTTCCATAACTACTTATTATGGCTTGAGGCTGTGGTAACATAACTCCAGATTGCTTTTTGCCGTGAAACGGCAAAAACCCATGGAAGTGGTAAGTGGTTGATAGCTGGTCAGCATCAAAGGGAGTTTCCATGGAGGTTCGCGAACAGCCATTATTTAGAGGTTAGTTTACGATCTTCACCATTTTTTTCATAGCAAGGGTTTATATCATCCAAAACCCATAGGATCCATGGGACTGGTGGTATATTTACCTACATGAATGGTTGAATTTTTATGGTTTTTATGTAGGGAAATATACCAAATACATGGATCCTACTTGGATGTCCTAGGAAGTTAGTACATGGTTGGTAAATGAGTTATAACCTACTTATAAATGAGGCATATTGGGGTTATAACCCACTGATCCTAACCTTTTACCAGCACTTCCAACGGGACATCCAAGTATGGGAAAGGAACCACCATCCTTTTAGAATGGTGGCTGACACTTCCAGGATCCGAATTCCCCATACAAAACACCTTCCAGTAAGTTATAGAAAAATTCCCCTATGTTTTTTCCTGGAAATTCCACCAAAAAATGGTGGATTTTCCATGGTTATATGTACCCTCCCTGAAACTAACAGCGAGTTTACCCCTGAAAATTGATGGTTGGAAGATGAGTTTCCTTTTGGGATGCCATTGTTTCAGGTGCGAACTGTTAGTTTCAGGGAGTGTAAGTTTACCGGAGTTTTTTCCCGCTTATTTGTTGGATGGGAAAAAAGTTATGAAAAGAGTTTACGAAAATCATTTCGCCTTCATAGGGTTCCTTTCAAAAAACCTGCCAACTTTATAGGTATGGACCTGGAACTCCAAAACTTTTCGCAGATTTACACTCCCTACAACTAACAGTTTGCCCCATCATCCGTTACATAGTTTTGATCCATCTGGGAGCCTTAAAAGCTTCACCTAAGTGAGAATGATGCACTCCCCAAAACTAACAGTTTGCCACTGAAAATAGGCCGGGCCCCAAAAGGAAACGAGAAAGTCTTCCAACCATCCATCTTCGGGTGCGAACTGTTTAGTTTCATTGAGGGTAATACTAGTCATAATGGTAATAAGATATTACCCTCCCTAAAAAAAAATGACAGCTCGCACCTGAAAATGGGTCTTGTTAAAAGGAAACCATCGTCTCCCATCCACCAATTTGTTCAGGGGCTTTTGCTGTCAGTTTTACGGAGGCTGATACTGGTTGTATATAGCCCACCTTCTGTGAAACTCGTGGGAAAAATCACGAAAAAAACGCAACCGTATAGCGTCCACAAAACAGCTATACCCAGAAAAAGGAAAATCATCGACTCAAAAGTGCCGGCGATTGTAGGGGATATGCAAGTTCCATGGAGGATACACCCCCGAAAACTAACATGGAACCTAAAATCGATGGTTTTTCATAGGAATCTCCTCTTCTAAGGGTTCATTTTCAGGTTCCATGTTAGTTTTCGGGGTTTCTGGGAAACACATCCCGCCACTAACCCGCCTGGGCCCATAGAGATGAAAGCTGCTTAACCCAAGGTTACTCCTCAGCTGCCTGGCACCAACTAGAAAAACCGGCAGCGATCTGGGACTTATTTTGGGTGGGAGGGTGCTGGCAAGGGCAAATGCATAATATTAGGTCGTAATTTCAAGTGTTATTCTGGGTGGTGGTTTCAAAGATTTTATATTTTCATCCCTACCTGGGGGAATGATCCAATTTGACGAGCATATTTTTGAAAGGGTTGAAACCACCAACCAGTTTAGGTCGTAATTTCAAGTGTAATTGATCTTCATCAATCGAAATAGGGGGGGAAGATTCACCCATTGTTGACTATTTTTTGCATAAATCTTCCTGGGTTTTTCAAACACCAGCGATCGATATCATCGAATTCCACTGGTGGTGGGCAGAAATACAACTCTGAAAACTCCAGTGTTAGGGATTTCTCCAGGGACCCCAACTGCTTGGAGGATCACCTGATTGGATGTAAGTAGTTAGGATGTAACCCCCATTTACAAGCCATGGAGTGGGTTTGGCCATTTGGAAATGGATCAACCCTCCTTAGGAGACTTCTTGACCATGGTTATTTACCACTTACAAGTCATGGGATGATCCTCCAAGTAGTGAGACCCTTTCCAACAAGCTTTCTTTACCATTCCCATACTATCCCACAAATTCTGGAATGGGAGTTGTTTATTTATGGGTGGCTGGGGGATCCCTGGTATTTCCAGAGACATTGCCAGTATGTCAATCGCAAACTCAATGATATTGAAATACCCTCCGTGGAAGTAACATAGCCCCCACAAAATAGGACTCCCCAATAGGAAAATTGTATTCCAAACATCTATTTGTAGGGGCGAGCTGTTAGTTTCAGGGTGTGTAGTTGTTAGGATCCCTGTTGATTTTCCAGGTGCTGGGGGTCTAAACTCTCATTGGTTGGTTTTTGTGGAGATGTCATCAACCTAATGGAATGGGGCCTGAAGGTGCCCATTCCGCGTGACCCTGGCACACATGGTGTACGAGAAGGATATGCTTCGAAGGTCTAGTGAGTAACTGTAACGAATAGCAACTTTCGAACCAAAGCCACTGACACCAGGTATCATGGGAATTTAAGGGTAAGCCCCTAGTGCTGCCACCCCTGTCCAGGAAATAGAGCATTAATTAAATCCCATGATTTTTAGTGGGTTGCAAGGGTCTACATTTATTTACAGCTCAAGCGGTCAATGTAGAAAACAGGTACCAAAAAAAGAAACACAACTCCCCTGGAACCTCATGGCAAGCCCATTCATTTAGAGTGGAGAAGGTTGTTTGGAAAGATTGGATGATGCTGAACCGAGTTATTTACTTGGGATCCTTGGAAATTATCAAACACCATGAACCCCCAAAACCTACATCTTTAGAGGTTTTGTATGGTAAAATAACCCTGGTTTTTAGCTGGCCTTGCAACCTTTAACTTTTTCCATGGTGACTTGGGGGCAAAAATGGCATCCATGGCAACCATCCCTGCGAAGCCTTGACCTTTTTTCACCTTTGGAGTTCCAATCTTTTTGGATGATTTCCAACTCCCTGGGGTGGTGCACCGATGCCCTCGAAGCGGTGCACCCCTAAGAATTCCGGAGTCATTTTCGGGGATCCGAAAAGCCCAGAATCCAAACCACCAAACGCCCCCCAAGCCTTACCATTAGCTGAAACAATACCCGATTCACCAAAATGTTTGTTGTTGAAAACTAGAGGTCCGACTTTTCTAAAACTAACTCCGAGTTTATCCCTGGAAACCATGATGTTGACTTGCCCCGCAAGAAAGGGATCATCTATATAACTGGTTTGATTTTTAGGGGCGAGTTCGCAAACTTCGTTTCAGGGAGGTATTGGGATGCGAAAATGCACCAAAAACCCAGGATGCTGGCTCGTGGCAAATGAAGGTTTATATATTGGGGTCCGCAGTGGCCTGTAAATCCTGGCATGCTGGGGGGTGACTTGCATCCCAAAGCATAGATCAAATTATCCTCAATCATTAAATGACCATTGCTTGGCCAATTTTTTGGTAGTCCCTCATAGTCTCATTAATTAAGTCCCATCAAACTTGAAGACCCCTCTGGCTATCATACAGCTGATCACACTCTCGAGTCGGACAGGTGTTCTCACTGCGCAGAGCACCTTTGAGTTTAGTTGAGGTTTTAAATGATTCTAAATGAACCTCACCAAAAGTTTGACTCTTCTTTTACGACTGTTGCACTTCACGGACATTTACATCGCCGTGTAGTTGCGGTGCTACAACAGCACATCAAGACGCATATGTACCTCACTAAAAGTCTGACCTTTCGCTGGGGAGCTAAGTTTTGCCTAGGTTGTTTTGTTGTTTCACCATTTAGCTCGTTTGAATCACCTGGCCACGTTACAACTTCTCCTTCAACGAATGGGTTCACCTGATCAACTTGCTAATCTGCTTACGTTGATAGTGACGGTTTCCTAAACAGGTGGGGAAGTTCCTGGAGAGGGTAACTGGGAACTTTGGGGGTTTCTAGCACCGCTGAAGTTATTCCTATTCAGAAGGCGCAGCGGCACTCAGGTTACCTTCCTGTTTATTTCAAGACCAACATGTCAACGTCCGAAGGCCAGCAAACACCTTTAGGGTGATGCTAAAAGAAGAGGGGTTACCCAGTTTGGCCTTCAAAAAAAACAAAGAACCCTAGCACCCATAAAAATGTTGGCTTGGAACACTAGTTTCAATTGGACTCTGGATTCTTTCTACGGAAAACAAAATGGTTTTGGCTGCTGGATCGGTTCCCAATGGTATTACCTTCTTGAAATTACCCATGATTTTTTTAAGAACAGCTTGGTTAACGCGAATCCTTCAGAAAATGTACCCTTCTCAGAACCAATCCTTTGCCCCCCTCCGCTGGAAAAATGTTCCATCAACTTGAAACCCCGAAAAACCAGCAATCCAGTTGCCTTCAAAAAATGCTACTTTTCCCGATGTTTTCCAGCCGTTTGAAACGGTAGCACTTACGGTACTACACCTCATTTGATGCCAAAGCTGAGCCAATCTGCGATTTCCCAGCTTGAAGCCTGACAGTGCCATTGCAAAGTGGGCCACGTCAAAACTAGTTACAAATCCCATGTCACCCCATTTATAACGACACCAGCTTGGGGGCCCCCCGCATTGTGGGGAAACGTTTTTTTACGCCTTGAAATATCCATGGGGATTTCACCCGGCTGGATGTGGCTGAAACTTTCGCAGTTTTTAAAGTTGAAACTTCGGAATTCGATACACTCAACGTTCATGCGGTGAACTTTCTTTCCGGTTTGATTTTTTACCAAGACCTGGAACTCAAAAGCAAAAGATTTAAATGGACGGAAAATGGTGAAACAAAGACTTCTGATGTAAAGATTTGGTGCATAAACTCCAAGTAAGAGAAAAACCATTGTTTTAAAATCTGTTTAAATGGATGGCCATCTTGTTGTTTAGGGGGTCTCTTTGCCAAGTTCCCCTTTTTATGCTCGCAATTTGAGCCACCGAAAAAAATAATCTTGACGAATTTGCATGCCGAGCTTCGCGACGCAGGCACCGCGATTGAATCTCAATGGCGAGAAAGGTGGCGGAATCGTTTTCGTTGTGCTTGTTTTTTTTGTTGGTGTGGGGGAATTGGAAAACCTCGGAAAGTGCCCAATGTTTTATCCGGCAACTTTGAGGTGCTATAATTTGATGTTTTAAGAGAAATGGAAAAGTTGATGGTCCAATGAACAGCCACTTGCTAGGTGGTGGTTTCAGATATTTATTATGTTCATCCCTACGGGAGATGATCCAATTTGACGAGCATATTTTTCAAATGGGTTGGTTCAACCACCAACCAGCTTGTGTTTTTGTGGGGGAATTGGAAGTTGGGTGGTTGAAAAGTTGTGGACTGCTTGGAAGGGAGCCCGCTATGAACAGAGCCTGCGGGGGTTACCGGGGTATCAAGCCAACACCCCAAACCATGGATGAACGGAGCGATGCCTGTTTGATAATCACCCAAAACCATGGGACTCGATCGTTTTTTTTGGGAGTTCCAAAAAAAGAGTAAAAAAGTTTGGAAGTTTCCCAAGAAACAGCCAGCATGGCGTTGATTTTTGTTCCCGTGTTGCTTGTGAAATGTGATTCGGATGACATTTGCCGACTATGATGGAAGATGCAGTCCGAAGGGTTGCCGAAAACGTATTCTAGGTGTTCCCTGTTAAAATGACGCAGTCATTGACTCCTGTCAAAAAGCAACAAAAACAACTGGAATTTTCGAGAAAAAAAGTTTGCTGGGATGAGATCTTACACATTCTTGGAAACATCTATTGTAAAATCTGATGTATTGGGCTTACGGCTTACTGGACATACAGTATATAGCTTCCCTGTGACAGTCATGGACTCCCCCCCAGGGTTTGTCACTACAACTGGCTAGGTGGTGGTTTGAAATATTTTTTATTTTCACCCCTACCTGCTGAAGATTCCCATTTTGACTAATATTTTTCAAGTGGGTTGAAACCACCAACTAGCTGGGGTTAAGTAGTTAAGTAGGGTGGTGCTGGGGTTACATCTCATTTTCAAAGGGGGACCCTTCACTGTGACAGCTGTTTTTTGGGGGGAATCGACCGATTCACAGGCATGAGGCAGGCGCCAAGACCATCCGAGATTTGATCAACGAACTCAAGGGTTTCTATGTGTCACCTGGCGGCGTTTACTGGGTCGGTTCAGTGGTTCCTAGTTGTTCGAAAACCCCTTCAAAAGTGACCCTTCAACCAATGTTGGGGAAAAAAAACGCACCATTTCAAAACCTCTTTGAAAAAAGCAAATTAACATGGTTGCGATAGTTTGCCAGATGCTTCACGAGCCGTCAGGAAAATATGAAGGAAGCCGAGATTTTTTGCTACCGTAGAATCGTTTTTTTCCTCAAAAAACAAACTGAATCTCAGCTTCACAAATGGTACGTTTTTACCAAAAAAAATCGCATAGGCAGTAGAAATGGGACATTTTGGAGGACTCAAGACCTGTTGAGTAGCGGCCAAAACCCTGAGTATTTGTTGTAGTGGCTTATGCTACACCGGTTATATAGGCATATAGGGATTAAATGAGCCATTATAAGGAACCATATTCACCAACCAGTATAATGGAATGTAAACCATGGTTTTGATTACTGCTCATTTGCCCTATAGGTTTCTATATGAGCACATCTTTGGTTTGAAATGTCCAAGTGTCAAGATGGATATTTCTTATGTTTGCGATTAAAAATGTGGGCCAAGGAATGTCTACTTCTAAAAAGTCTAAGGGTGTTTTGCTTAAGACATGTTTGTTCCACTCTTCCTTGGAACTATTTAGGAAGGTAAAGACTCTTCTGCTTTTGGCATTATTTTTGTTGTTATGCTTGTGATTCAACTAACCTTTGGGGTGCTTCACTCAAATTCACCCGCCAAACAAACACAAAAGCTGGTGTATTCCCCGCAGGTTTCGATCACATCTAAGAACGGAACGAACCTGAGGAAAGTCGGGCAAGTAATTGCAACACGCAGTGATCTCTTTCCACAAGAATACTCTCGCCAATGTGCTTCGATGATTGACTCGGCCACTTGGGAGTGGACCTGCGGGTTCAGGTGTGCATTTTTGTTTTCTTGAGTTTTGGTACTTTCTGGAACATGTTTCTGTTGTTAAGTGAATTTTCATCACTATGAAGTTGGAAGATTCCCATGTTGACTCATATCCCTTTGGGTCGAAAGTTGAAAAATCAACACTTTCATTGTGCAAAAGTGTAGACTTATATTGACATGTGTTTTTACACCCCCTGAAACTCATAGAGAGTTTTGCCGTGAAAATAGGCCGAATTCCAATAGAAAATTCATGCAACCCAATCATATCCAATCATCAATTCTTCAGCTGCTATGTTGGTTTTTGGGAGGGAATTACATGCTATAACAATTGGTTCTATATCCCGGGATCAGTATTAACATCTATTCAACCACCATTTTTCAGGGATAAACTCGCTGTTAATTTCAGGAAGGACAAGTTTTGAACATGTTTTTGTGAAGGCATGAAGGTGTTTTTTTCGCAACCTCACCCTTTTCGGATAAAAAAACTGATCAACGAATCCAAACCACCAAAAATTCTGGATTCTCTCCCACCATAGTGTGGATCAGTCTTTCCCCGTCTCACAAAAAATGATTCAACACATGTTGAACTTGACGTTGGACAAACATATATCAAACAGGTTCGGATTCAACTTCGAAACCTGTGTGAAAATATGTCGCGACTCAGGTAAGAGTTGTGTTACACACACTGGACCCAACCGGAAATCACTGAAACCACATCCGATGTGTTCAAGAAATATCACCTCCATAGAGGTGCTGAAGGAGCAAAAAAATGCGCATAAAAATTCGCATCCCGTTGAAACTGTTTTTTTTTGCTTGTTTAAGAGGTCCAGGTAGGGGATCATTCCGAAGCCTCAAAAAGACAAACTCCACCAAAAATGACTAGGACCAGGTGATTCAATTCGTGACCTTTTTAAAATCCACGATCGTTGGAGGTCATGATTCCAACCTTTGAGTTCGGGGTCACGTGAACTCACCATCCCAAAAAGGTCACCAGCAGAATTGCCAGGTAATTGGGCAGTTTGAGGGGTGAAGGATCTATCTATCCATCAAATTCGATGATCAAAAAATCATCCGGGAAGAAGGGGGCAGTCGGACACAAACAAACAACTACTAGGTGGTGGTTTTGAATATGTTTTATGTTCACCCCTATTTGGGGAAAGGATGCAATTTGACTAATATTTTTCAAATGGGTTGGTTCAACCACCAACTAGACAACCATGGTCTTTTCCCTTCATGGAAAAACATGTTCGGTGGATTCCTTCCTCATCTTTTCCCCGGAAATGGGGGGGGGGGGTGACATGTTTTCAATGGAGTGAAACCTGGTTTCCCTTAAGAAGTGTTTAAGTAGCTTATGATCACCCAATTGGCAATATATAATAGGTGGTAGGTGACATATAATCAACCAATTGGCAGTACCACTTATATATATATATTGCTCCTTGGGTGATGAAATATGTCACCCATCCCACCAACTTAAGGGAACCAGGAAACAGCTACTTGGATATCCCGGGAAGTTAGTAAATGGTTAATAACTAGGTTATAACCCCACTATACCCCATTTATAAGTAGGTTATTTACTAACCATTTACTAACTTCCTGGGACATCCAAGTATTGATGGTTCAGGTGAATCCGTTACCCTTCGATGTGGTGCGAAAAGTGGTGGAAGATGAGCTTTTAGGGGGCTTGCCATTGGAGGAGGTGAGGTTTTGGGGAAGGCTGACGGGAAGGTCACACCGTCACACTGGAGGCCCCTGAAATTTCACTTCGGAAGATACCCGAATTTGGTGCCCAAAATATTTTTGAAGCCGGTAGAGATACATAAAAATCCTAGGTAAACCGTCATTTTTTTCGGTATTTCTGTTGCAAGTTTCAGGGTTATCCTCTGGGAATGAGTCCAGGTCCTTTTCCCAAAGCACTATTCCAAAGGTGGGAAAAGCTAGTTTTCTGGAGGGTAATTTGTTTGTTCTGTTCTGGTGTCGTTTTTTTTCTACAAGTGATTTGCCTGAAGTTTCACCCCTTGAGAAAAAATAAATCACAACCTGGTGAAACGTGATTTGTGTTGCAAGGGTCTTTGAATTACAAGGGTTTTTGTTTTTTTGCTGGGCTAGGTGATGCTTTAAATAGATATGATATTTGGTTCACAACTTTACCCTTGAAGAATAAGGAGAAATGAAGGATATGGATATGTTTGTTCAAATCGGTGGCGACTACTAAAACCCACCACTTTGGCACATTTGGATGATTTTCGTTTGAAGATTTTAGCACACGTTTACGCTTTGCTGGACTGCACTTAGTCATGAGCAAATGAGCAATAAGGCGCGGGTTGAGCACCAGCCGGTTTGTGCGGGCCTTTTATTTCCTTGACTTGCCAATTAAGAGAAACACTAGGTCCTAGGTGGTGGTTTCAGATATTTTTTATTTTCACCCCTACCTGGTAAATGATCCATTTTGACTAATATTTTTCAAATGGGTTGAAACCACCAACTAGAAAACTTCAAGCCAATCATCTTCAAAAAACAATATGCCTTGACTGGAGAGGGAGGAAATCAAAGCAGAGCACCAAGTGTTCGTCCAAACTTCAACCCCAAAAAAGCCATGAAACACCTATGTGTTTCAATGGCTTTTCAGGAGGTAGAACTAATAGGTTTCCTTTAAAGGAAGGGTTCCTTGCAGAAATGAGAGCTTGTTTTCGAAGCTGGTTCTTTCTGGAAGGGAGTATCTAGAATCCCCAAGCATAAGTGGAAGCGATCTCTTGCAGCCACCCTCACAGGTTTCGATCAGCACATTTTAGGTTTGGTTCCTTCTGGTCAGGGATGCTCCATGCGATGGCGCCATGATGATATTCTGGGCTGTTCCTAGTGATGAGCAAATGATCATTGGATGATCATATTCCCTGCGAAATCACGAGCATTTTTTCGCAAGGAGGTGAGGGTTGAGCCCCAACCAAGAATGGAGTTTGTCACAAAAGTCCTTTCTGAAACAAGGTGCACTACTTGGAGGATCATCCCAGTTAGTAAGTAGTTAGTAACCACCATTTATAAGCCATTTAGGCCAGTTGTAAAGGGAACAACCCCGGTTAGGGGACTTACTAACCATGGTTATTAACCACTTACAAGTCATGGGATGATCCTCCAAGTAGGTATTTATTATGGATTGGGGGAGTTCAAAGTTCGAATGACTCATGATGTTATCGCCCTTGTTTCTGGGGTGGGGAAATTTCAGGTCTTCGAGGTCTTTGAGGAGAAGCCGTTGGGTAGTGCTTCCATTGCACAGGTGCAGGGGGTTGCTATGGAGGGAGATGTTACCTTCCAAGTGGCCCGAAAGCCAGAGAAGATGCACCATGTTTCTAAGGTTGTTTCAACACACCGAACTGGAACACACCCCTTTCGCAACCTTTACCAACAGGCTATAATGGGATTCCTTTCATAGTTGGCCAAGGGGATTGCTCTAGGGGTGTGTTGTAATTTTCTTGGAATGTTTGATGCGGATTTTACCAGAAAGAGGTGGAATTCGAGGCAGTTTTCTTTTTTTTGTTTGGTTTGGTGTAAGTGTCTTGGATGATCCCAATGATGTTATACATGGTCTCTTAACAAGGATGCCTTCATTCCATATATCTAAGACTTTTGCAACATACCCGGCAATGTGTGTTGAAACAACCCATTCTCAAGAGTGTATTAGTATGGAAATCCTGAATCATGGCATTTAGGCGTTTTTGGGGATATGTTTCTGGGTATGTTGGAGGTTCTTGAAATATAGTCTCACGGTGAGTCCCCGCACCGGAGTGGTGTGTAAACCTCACTGAGGAATAACCAAAAAAGGTTTAAGACAAGGATCCTTACACAAAAAAAACAAAAACTTCCCTGAAAACTGACATGGAAGCTGAAGATCACCACTTTGAAAAGGAATATATGAAAATAATCTTCCAAACCTCCATTTGCCGGAAGTTCCATCTGAATTGTCCAACAAAGCGTGTATTTACTGTTTAATTTATTACATGCACATGTTTCGTGGTGTTTCCCTGGAGGTTAACCACCATTTAAAAAGAAATGGTGGTTCCCTATAAATGGTGATTTAAAAAACCCTTACTTCAAAAATGGTGAAATGGTGGAACTCGTAACGCAACCATTATAAAAATGGGTGGTTGGAAAAGATCGTGTCCCATTTTTGTTAGGCAACTGGATGGCTGGGTTTTTAGGGGTTTCAAGTTCAAGTTGATGGGTTGTTTTCACAGCAACGGCTGTGTTCCACCTGGTTGGACTTCCAGGCTTTCCTAGCATTTTGTCAACTGACAGCCAGGTCCACCCCCTCAACCAACCGAGCCATTTGCCAGGTCCATCGCGCTCGGCTCCGCACGGGTCGCGAGGTGGCAGTGAAGGTGCAACGACCCAACGTGGAGCGACGGTTGATGAGCGACATTAGCGTCACCTTGGCGGAGGAAGCAGGATGGATGGGTCCTACACCCCAGAGATTTAATAATTATAGAACCCCCAAAAAATGGCCAAAAATGGCCATATCTGAAGCCCGTGGCACCTCTTCCAAACCAGATTTTTGGGGTATCCATCTTAGTTTTCGGAGATGTAGGCAAAATTACCCTCCAGTTTCTGTTGCGATTGCTGGAAGATCACCGATTTCTTTTAATAAGAGATATACATCCTCATTCATGGTTGGAATTGTCCATTGTCATGTTAGTTTTGGGCACATGATAGCGACATCAGCCAAGATCACCGAGATGGCCTGGCAAAATACCCTCCCTGAAACTAACAGTTCGCACCTAAAAACCTAAAAGGAAAGTGGTGAAACCAGCCACCATTTTTCAGGGCATTCAGGCCCCGGCTATGTTACTAGGTGGTGGTTTCAAACATTTTTATTTTCATCCCTATTTGGGGAAGATTCCCATTTTGACTAACATTTTTCAGATGGGTTGAAACCACCATCCAGGTTAGTTTTAGGGAGGTGGTATATTATGGAAATTTAAAGGTGCCCGCTCCCAACTGCCACCTTCCTGCCCAGGAAATAAGGCCTTATGTTAAGGGGCCATTTTTGACCATCCCAGATGCCCTTCAATTTTCCATGATTTGTAGCGACCCCAACCAACGGTTATATATAGTTACTCCTTGGATGGATGGTGAGTCTAAGGGAACTCCACCTTCATTGAGGCTTAGGAATTTTAGCAATTTGCCCTAGAATGAATGCACGGCGTCATGATTTGATGCCACTCATAGTTGTCGGGGAATTTGGAGAAAAGAATTTTTGATGTTTTTTTTTCAAGGGGCGGCGTGAAATGCCAACCGGCCCCTAGTTTTGGAGGGATCAAATGGTGATGCTAAAATGTAGCTGCTAATTTTGAGTGATTTTGCTCTTTAAAAAAGTGTACTGTTTCAAGATGGGCCCCTACTAGTTATAAATGGAGTCATAACCCCTATAAATGGCCTAAAACAATGAAAAGGGAGGCGCGTTTTTTCAGGTGAACCAGCCGTTCAGGGGTGATGATCAGTAGATCAATATGTAGACATAAGTCACTATATGAAAGCACCAGTTCCCATCTCCCATCGGAAGGTTTTCCTTCTTCAGATGCAGTAAGTCTACCGGAAACATACCAAATATGTTTGTTTTGTGCTATTGATAGCACAAAAACATGTTTTTTTGCGGGCGCTTTCTAGTTGTAGACATGTGGTTCATATTAATCCCTAAACCTCCTGTCTCTTTAATCTTAAATTTGGAGGAATCTCCACCAAAGAAAGTGAGTTTTCAAAGTGATGATGATGTCAGTTGCCTCTCTTTAATTGGGATCCGCCCTTAACAAAAAAAAACACCCCCGGAAGTGTAACGGCAAGGCTTCCCCCCGTTGAAAACATGATCTAAGCTGGTGCTTGGAAAAAGGCTAAGGAGTTGGAGGTATTTGAGAAGCAAAGGAGCTAACCCCCCAGGTTAGCTTTGCACTTCTTTGTGATGGTTGGAAGTAGATAAACCTTTTCGACCTTTTTGGGTGTGATTTTTTAACTTTTTCAATGGCTTTTTGCTGCTAAACTGTGGGGTCGTTTTCATCTCAGGGATCGGCTAGCCAACAGTTAGCAGTTGAGAAAATCCACCATGTTTTCCCGAAACAAAATACCATGAAAAGTAGGATTTTCCATGATTTTTTCCAGCTATCTTTTAGTTGATCCCGGAGTGTAACCATGAAAAATGGAAAACTCGAAGTACTCGAGGTCATCAAGACCTTTTCCATGATCACCCGGAAGATCTTTCCCGTGGACTATTATTTGGTGTGCTGCGAGTTAGAAGAGTTTCTTGGGCTGCACTTAAAAATTTCAAGGCCGGGCACCTTGAAAATTAGCCTTGCTTGGGTCTATGAATGTCCCCCAGTTTTTGAAACGGGGCTGCAGATGTCTAAAAGATCACAAGCAAAGGAGTTTTAACCTTTTATTTTGGGTTTTGTCCAGCTTTTTTGGAGTGATTCTGTTTCAGAAAAAACATTCATCCAGCAAATGGAGAGAAAACACAAAAAGGCTGTAGAAGTTGGAATGTATTTTGAATTGTGTGCGCTGTTTCTCGGAAATGACCTGATGGTTTTTTTCCGTGCGCACCCCAAAAAGCCAGCACATAAAGCTCGGACATAAACTTGGTGGTGGTTTCAAGTGATTTGATCCGATTTGGCCAAAATTGTTGAAACTGAGTAACAATGACCCACCAGTCATCTAATTTTTAAAGCTTCCAAGTACAATATGCCCCCAAAAAGCTAACATGGAAACCTGAAAATCACACAGTTGAAAAAAGAAAATCATGTTTCAAAGCTCCAATTTGTGTTATAATACTAACCATTTACTAGTCATGGGATGATCCTCCAAGATACCCTAATTTTTCCCATATAAAACCACCCAAAATGGATTCTGTGAGTTACTAACTAAGATGAAAACTTATGGGGAAAAATTAGGCAAACTAACCCAAAATATAACCAGGATACCCATAAATAGGGATGATCCTCCAAGTATAGGGATCTAAATATTGCTTTCCATATAATCCCCCATATAACTGGGTAGGAGTTCATCCCCCATCCTACAACCTATATGTCCCTTTAAAAACCACCCAACAATCAAGGGACAATTGGGTGTACCCCTAACAGTGTACCCACGGTATTTATTGTGTTCTCTTGGGATTCTTGGGGATTATCACCATAAATACCCACTATATGGGGCTTTTTTTTAGGGATTTCCCATAGGGATTTCCCCACGTTGAGATCGGGGTACATCCCTGCCTATCCCCTGAAACAACCCAAGGATACCCATAAAACCGCCCAAGGCAATTGCAGGATGAGTTCGACTTCACCGCCGAAGCCAATGGCATGGACCGCATCGCCGACGCCTTGGAGCGCAAGGGTCGCAGGGCCGCCGTGCACGTGCCACGTAGCATTCCGGGCTTGACCTCCAAACGAGCCACTTGGAGGAGGCAGCAAAAACGTATGGATATGGATGTTTCCAAAAATAGGGGGAATTTCCCCCAAATCATCCATTTTTATAAAGTTTTCCCATTATAAACCACAAATAGGGGGATTCAAAACCCCCAAAAATGGATGGTGAAAATTTCATGGAAAACCCTATTTAAAATGGATGATTTGGGGGGGAAAAGCCTACTATTTTCGGAACCATCCTAATATGGCAGGCTGGTTGGTGTCAAAGATGGCCATTCCCGGTTGCCATTTCGTTGAGAAACGTTGTTTTCAATGGAGTTATGTTGTGATGGGGTCACTGATGCATGGCGTTATTTATATATACATGGGTTTCACTGTTTTTTTTACCTCGTCTATAAGTGGAGTTGTTTTTTAAAGGGAAACTTGGATAAGGTGATGAGGTTTAAAGCCCCTTGGATTTGGGGGATTCTTCATGGTTGGCAGGGATGATTTTTTGTGTGGCTGGGTATGTTGATTTTTTTGGTTGCACCAACTCAATTTTGGACTAAATGTTTGTCATCGGTGTTTCAGGGATGCAACAAATCATCCCTGAAATCCCCAAAACTTAGCGAAAATCAAGATTGCAGATTTGTCCCCTATTACATTTTTGGAAACAATCCGCCACAGATGGTACCAAGCCAGATCTAAATATTGGTGAAACCGGGGTTTGGTGGCTTGATTCAGGGCCAAATCTACTACCCTGAAAACTAACCAGGATCCATTGGGATCCAGGATCTTTTCTTTTTGTTGTTTTTTTGAATTTCTGAAATCTACATTTATATATTCTTCCGTGTTTTCCCACTGTTTTTTCTTGGTGATTCTTGTTACTTGTTGATTTGTTTTTGCTAAAACCGAGAATACCCTTTCAAGGTGCTTTGTATGGACTTTGTGGCCGGCGCGCCCTTGTCACAGCTGCGGGAAGAATTGAAACGTCGTGGCATCGAAATCGAGCCGGGCTCGTTGGCGGAGCAGGCGAGGCGTGTTTTCCGGGGAATGGAGTTTGTTGAAGATTTTATGGTCCTATACTGTTGAATACAGGCTGGATCTACCCCCCCACAGGATAACAGCGGCAAATAAATGCTTGGGATTCCCTACTAAAAATGTGATTATCCTGGTGGTGACTGTTACTGAGTGGGTGGGTTGGATTCAAGATATATGGATCTGATTCATTCCCTGTTGTTTTCCTATTAAACGTAGGGTGATTGGTAGGGTTTACTGGGGTGAAATATCTCAGCTACAACTAGGGAAACGCCCCTTTCTGTAGGTTTGGCGAATTATAGCGACCAACCCTCCGGTTGATCACCTCTTACATGATACTTAAAAAGTAAGGGAATACCCACAAAATGCCCGGAATGATTCAGGTTTAGGAATTACGGTAATTTGCCTATACCCTCCCTGAAACTAACGTAGCACTAGCACCTGAAAATGAATGGTTGGAAGACTAGTTTCCTTTTGGAATGGCCCATTTTCAGGGGCTATGTTAGTTTTGGGGAGGGTAGTCTCAAAGATTTTTGAGAATTAGTGTTCCACCCTGCAAAATTGAGGAAGATGATTGCTTATTATTTCCATATTTTGCAAGGGATGGCGAAAAAACCGCCACCAGCTACACTCCCTTAGTTCCGAATACTAGCTACTCGGCTAGCAAAAGCCAAGGTGGTTTGCCACGTCAAAATATAGTCAATGAGATGGGTTAGATTTCTGGGAGGATAGGTAAGCCAATGGTACCCTCCGGTAAACTAACATAGCCATGGAAAATCCCGAAATTTCCTGGTAAATACCATCAACATGGTGGGTTTTCCATGACTATGTTAGTTTACAGGAGTGCGGCCTATTTCATGACCCAGTTGAGAAAGTACTCCCATCAAAAACGTGCCTGCATCAACAAGAAGGGTTGCAACAAAAAGCTGATTTGAAATCATTGTCCCTTTATGAACCTCAAACCCTTCATGGCGATTGATATGATTTATCACTTACTGTGTCACGAAACTGTTGAACATTGGTGGTTGAACCAGTTGATACGGCCCGAATCTCCCAAAAGTTTTGGAAGGCAGTTTCATACCGGGTTTTGATCAGCGCATCTTAAGCTAAGTAGCGTTTCCCTTATTTTATTAAGAATTGCTGTGAAACAACTAATGGTAAATTGGAGGTTTGGATTCCCGGCATGCCCTCGTGAAAGAGATTGTTACTTGGGGGTGCTCCATCCCAAACCACCAATTATATAAACATTTGTTGATTTGAAATCGGACAGGTATTTAAACGCATGAAATTCATCATTCCACTTGACTCGATGTACGCCTGACGCGTGGTGCCAGGTCTTTGGTCGACGACTCTTATCCTCTTTGACTGATGCCTTTGGTGTAATGGTCTTTGAAGAAGGTTTTTTTCATGCCGATCCTCATCCTGGGAATATTTTCATAAGGCTTGGGGGTTTGGTTGGGTATGTTAAGGTCAGGAATTTAGTGCCTAAGA
This sequence comes from Breviolum minutum Mf 1.05b.01, assembly GCA_000507305.1. Classification (NCBI taxonomy): domain Eukaryota; class Dinophyceae; order Suessiales; family Symbiodiniaceae; genus Breviolum; species Breviolum minutum. Next base: position 150,031 of record DF240666.1, on the reverse strand, counting down.
AAGCTCCAAGTAAAGAAAAACCGAAAGGAACAGACCCGAGACCCTCAACTACCTGTAGATGATTCGGAAATCCTTTCCTGTTTGCATCTTTGGGGTGGCATCTGGGGTATGTTCCAGGGGTCTGGAGTTTTCTTAGATGGTGGCACGTGGTGGGGCAACCAGTTTCTTGTGAAGCTTTGCAGATGTTAATTCATCAAAACATCCCACGAATGTGATTCACCTAACACAAGCTAGCTGCTGCGGAGCGATGAACGGAGCTGGGAGTAACTAAGATCCCTTCATAACCCATAGGATCCATGTATGGTAATTTTACCTGCATTTATCATGAAAATCAACCAAATGTAGGTAGACATTCCATGCACGGGGAGCATATGAGTAATAGGGAGCAATTTGGATTGATTGATTTGGGCAAACGATGTCACGACCAAACCGCCAATCTCACGTATTCAATGTGATGGAGTTGATACGGGAAACCCACGAAACCAAAAAAATGCCTGACAATTTTGGGTTTGGTGAATGACAAAAAAGTCTACCCAGAGTGATACACTAATGGGTGGGCCTCCGTTCACTGTTGGATAGCTGGATGCAAATTCCTGATTATAACGTAACTGGGTCCTGGGTGTGAAATATCTCATATGACAACTAGGGATTTCCGCCCAAAAACCGCAAGAAGTCACCTTTAAAGCCTTAAAATCCCATTTTTGGAGTGACTTATCACCTCCACCTTGGGGGGGAATATCATACAAGTTTCACACAAAAAAATATTGAAACACTTTTCGATTAAGCAATTGTTAATTGATGGGTTTAATCTTGGTGTTTTGTGTTGTTAATATATTTGGGAGATGCAAACAAGTATGAATTGTCGTGACGGAAATCCAAGGCATTTCGAATTAGATACTGTAGGCGATTCACCAACAAAACATGCTCCCACCTTTCCCAACCATTGCTTGATTTTTCCACCGTGAAGAGAAGAACAAATTCTTGGTGGGTTTTATTTGCGTTATTATACGCACCCTTGGCCATAAGGAACATGAACTCGCCTATGATTCATAAAGATCCGATAGCTTTCACCAACCAGTTGATTCCTATCAAAGAGTTGTTTATGCCGAAACGTGGGATTTTTAGTCACCCATTTTGACGTGCGCATCTTTTTTTAAAAGCATGCAACTACAGTAATTTCCCGGTGAAATGATGAGGTGATGTTTGGGAGGTCTCTTTTTTTTCGGCTGCCCCAAGGCCTCAAATCGGTATTTTTTATAAGGGATCCCCTCATGAAAAAGTCATGAAATGTAGTCCATCATTGGCAGGTTGGTGTTAAACACATCCAACCCATGGTTTTTGCAATTCCGACCTGGAAGACCCCCTTTGGAATGTAACAGGAAGATGCCCAAATTCCAAACATGTTGACGGTAGAAGCCGGAAATGGCAGTTTTTCCCAAGGCCCATCAGTTTTCTCATGAAATTTCAGGTGGTGTATGGGTCGGAGATTTTTTTCTTCCCTCGCACTAAGTATAGCATGGCTGATCAACCAACCTTCCCCCCAAACGTACCCTCCTGAGAAATAAGGGTTTAATAAGGCCTTTTTTGTTGATGGAAGAAATCCTGCACCGGTTGATGTGGAGAATTTCCCTGTTATGGGCAGGGTTTTATACATTTATACATCCACTTGCTGCAGGATTTCTTCCATCAACAGTATTAAAGGAAACCAAAGGGGGGCCTGGGTTGATTGATTAGCCATGAACGGCTACCGTACCCTTCAGGCCTGACGGTTCCATTGCCTTGATCGATTTCGGTCAAACCAAGCAGATGCTCGGTGAAATCGTTGCGGCGTTGGAGTTTTTCGTGTTGGAAAAAAACACGCTGTGTCTTGTTTGGTCTCCTTAAAGGGGGGCGGAAATGCAGGTCACAACGTGTCATCATTCGAGTTGCATACCCTTTTTTTCACAGGCATCCAGAGATTAGTTCATGCCCCCCAAGTTCAGCCATCAACAAAAATGACTCATAATACCTCAAGTTGTTTTTTAAAGACAAGTTTGAAAATACAAGGTGGATGCGAATTTTCCTGACAGGGTGTTGAAGTGTGATGTGTAGCCGTTTGGACTCAAATTTGGTCTACACGCTAGAAGTTTGACAGCAAAAGCTCCTTAAAGATGATGGGAAAAGGAAAACAATGCTTTCCTTTTGGGTATCGGTCACTTTTCAGGGGCAGAATGTGTGGTTAAGCTACGGAATATGTATATCAAATAACACCCCCCCTTACTTGTACCCTTATGGAATGTCGATCCTCAATAAGATAGAGGTACCGAGGCTCATCTTATACCCAGTCCTACATGTCCTCAAAAATCTGATAAAGATGTTGCAAGATGGGCCCCTACTCGTTGCAACAGGCTTCACTGGGGGTATATCCCCTATAAGTGGACTTCTGACCCTACTTCTGCCTGCTATAGGGCCCATTTTGTTGAAAATCTACCCAAATCCTCGCATTTCGGTGGTGCTTTGGAACATGTTAAACAAAGAATATTATTATTTACCCCGATCTTTTGTGAGATTTCATCCCTTTTTTGCGCCATGTGTTTCAAGAATGGCTTGGTTCAACCAGCAACAAAAATCCCTTGGCAGCTTCACTTTCTTCTAGTCGCTCCGAAGGATTAACTTCAAATTCCGGAAGCAGGCGTGGATGACTTTTCGGTGGTCAAACATCTACTGTAACTGATACTGTAAGCCACTCAAGAGAGGAACATAGATTCAGACATATATAAATGCATACGCTGATATTTGATACCGGGTTCTTTCCGGGAACCCGGTATCAATGATATTTTGATTTATGTATGTACATTCAAAATTGATAGATTTATGTATTTATGTTTGAATATATATATATATATATATATATACATATGCTATTTTTGTTTATAGTGATGTACGTATATAATGTGTAATTATTGGGATCGTTTCAGACGGTGGTGGCATAGATGTTTGTTGCCCTTGGGAGTCCAATAATGTAAAACTTACCAAATGATACATAGTACACCGAAAAATTGACATGTCCCCTGCAAGCTTGGAGGATCATCCCAGGACTTGTAAGTGGTTAGTAACCCCAATTTATAAGCCATTTAGCCCATCTGGAAGGGAAATAACCCTACTTAGGGGACTTACTAACCATGGTTATTAACCACTTACTAAATGGGATGATCCTCCAAGTGAAAAGGGACCATTTCAAAACTAGGTGCTGGTTTCAACTAATTTTTGTTTTCACCCCTAGCTGGGGAAATGATCCAATTTGACTAATATTTCTCAAATGGGTTGAAACCACCAACTAGAAAAGGAAAGTTGTCTTCCAATCATCAATTTTCAGGAGCTGTTAGTTTTCGGGTAAGGTCTTCCTCTACGCACCGTTTGGTTATGCAGAGGTAGCAGAATTGATGCTCCGCGTTTCAGAGTACAACGAGATGTTAGATGAGGACTCGGACGAACGGTTGGGAAGGGTAGGAACATATGGGTGCAATCACGCATCAAATAGGGACTACATACGCTATGTGTCATCTCATCCTTGAAAACTGAGTGCTAAAAAGACATCATGAATGTTTTTCAATCAATTCTTCAATTCAACTTATGGTAAACTGGTGGTTTGGATTGTTGATTTGGATGCATGGGATCCCCATCCACCAACCCAAACGACCCATTTACCATTGGTTGACCCCAAAAACTTGGGGGATTTTAGATGTTCACCCCATTTTTTAATGTAAAACGATTAGTTAATCAATATGTACAATCAGGTCATCCCGGATAGACTCCTCACATGACTGTGTGCTGTAAGGTTTAAAAAGTTGGACAAAACTTTTCAGGTCCACCCTTGATGCTGAAATTCCCTTATGGTTTTGCCTGCGAATTCCCCAGATGTTTTGGCTGCGCATGTCAAACGTTAACTAGGTGGTGGTTTGATAAATACGTTTTTTTCACCCCGAAACTTGGTGTTGGGAAGACAACAGCTGGCCTGGCCCTAATGGCTGAGGACCTTGAAGCCCTGGTTATAGGCGTGCTTCCGAATACGGTCGAATGTGAGAGCACAGCTGCTTTCATGTCTTCCACTCGAAGGTCTCTGTCGAGAGGTCGGCGACGCTGTTGCCTTCGTTGCGCCGACTGCGCAGACTGCCACCCGGATCAAGGTGAGTCAAACTCGGCAACTTGACTCCCTTCTTGCCAGATGGCGTGGAGCTGCCCATCGCCGTGGTCATAGCAATTGATGAGGCTCACACGGCTTCCTCTAATGATGCGCTCGATTTCAATGCACTTGTTGCATAGTTACATCTCTGCTACGCCTGATCTCGACTGGTCGCGCGGCCTTCGGTGCTGGTCCACAGATCACTTCCATCCCTGCCGAACGCATTTTGATGAGCATATTTTTCAAAGGGGTTGGTTCAACAACCAACTAGGTTGTAAATCAACCTTTTCTTTTACTCACTTTTAAAACACTTCGCCCGCAAATTTGGTGTAGTGTAATTTGCATTAAATTCATATTCCGCCCGAAAAAGGTTCCAAAAATGTATGCAACGACAGTAAGGAAAATCCCTGTTGTGATTTTTCATCGCAAAGGCGAGGTCCATTACTTGGTGATGGTGTTTCTTTTAACGGATTTTTTACCATGGTAAATCACCATCAAATGCACCCCTCTTCTCAGAAATAAGGCCTTTATTAAGGGCCTATGAATATTAACCATTGGTTTCCCTTAATAAGGCCTTATTAAACCCTATTTCTAGGGGGTAGTACGTTAGGGGAGGGTATATGTTGACCAGCCATGAATCCTAGTTTCAGTTTACAATTTCAATTTGCAGGAAGGTAACTGGTGTGATTTCACCCCTGTAAGTGGAGAGGTTTTTCCCCTGCCTGTAACTGGCTATCTTAGTTTTACCGGGTAGTTGGGACCACTTCCAGGAAGAGGAAGCCAAATTGTACTTGCAGTCCTTAGGCGGCTTCGCCAAAGACATGGGACACTTGGACGTCGTTGAAGTCGTTGGTTGGATCCGCTGCGATGCTCATGACGTGCTAGCTGGTGAGCAAGGAAGGGAGCTATTTGGAGCTGGGTGTATCCAAAATCTCTTCATCATAAGGGGCACATCTTAGCTTGTTTTTTTTTTTGAAAGTTGGGAAGAAGTTTCCCCCCAGCAAGGATTTTTTGGAATCTAAAAAATCCAGTTATAAATAAAGATCTATGCAAAGTGGGCTCCTAAGGTGAGTTATAAGTAGGGGCCCATAGCTCCACATAGAGGTGAAATGACCTAAGTGGGAACCCAACTTATTTTCGGCCATTTTTAGGTGCCCCAGGAGTTCCCACTTCTACCTGGGCTCGGGGCTCATCATGTAGCAAGCTCACCTAAATCACCCCCGAGTTTCAACAGTGCAAACAACGATGTGATTTTATATGTCCAGCGGCTGTGAAGTTTAGCAATCCCAAATGGTGACATACTGGGATGTCAAAAAACCCTGTAAATTGATGGGATAAACTATAAACTACCGTTCCCTCAACTGGTGATCGCTGGATTTCATCCATCAACAGTACCATGTTGTTTGAAACAACCATGTTTTTATTACCCCTACTTGGGGAAATGATCCAAGTTGACTAAAAAATGACCAGCAACAAATTGGTGTCAAAACTCTGAAATCCAATTTTCCAGACTGATGAGATAAGTTGACTGGCGATGGATAAGTAGCTTTGTAAAGTGCTGTCCTTCATAAGGCCGGGAGTGGAAACCGAACTTGAGCGTATTGCCGGCAGCGTGCTGGTTTGCCGTAAGGAAATGGACATGCTGATGTATTGGGCCCATCACCATTTTCAGTGGTTTTCTTCTTGTTCTTTCTATGGGAATCAGGTTGTTTTCTTCTACATACATTTTGGTTTGTCAGCATTTCCGCTTCCATTTTCCCATCAGCTCTTTCTCGAATCATTTTCCTTCCAATGTTTGGAGAGTCCATTTGAAATTGTCTCTGGTAGGGTGGACTTTGACAGCAGTCTGGAGAGCTTGAAGGCTTACAAGATTCTACAACTATTTTTCAAGATAAAGGGTTTGATTGATCATCTCAAAGAAACCACTATCTTTTTATGGTGGTTGACTTGACTTCCAAGCTATATGATCTATATGTATGTTGATGTGTGACACTGGTGGGCTTCTTCTTCTTCTCAGGAGTTTTCCTCCCAAAAACAAAAAGTTGGCTGAGGAGTGGAATTCTTACCATCAGCAGGCCCTTCTTGTGCAGGTCTGGGGCCTGATGGTGTGGTCAAACGGTCTACGTCCAGCAATGGATGCCTTGACTTGTGTGTGTGTGTGTAAATGATTGAAATGCCCGTATGTTAGATCTATCCCTCCGCCAGAAACGGTGGCAAATGAAGGGTTAGGTAGGGATTCCCTACTTAAAATGTAATGTCATCCTGGTGGTGACGATTGCATCCTGGCTAGGGGGTAGATCCAACATGAATGCTTGGCTATCCTTTGCATCTAACCCCCACCAACCGGATGCTGGCTCATCACCACCAGGATGACATTGTATTTCTTGGTTCCGGAATCCCAACCTAAACACCTTGGTTTGCCAAGGTTGCATCCTGGATCGGGGGTAGAATCAAGTTATACCCAACAAGATGAATTTGAGTTAAGTAAGGTTTAACTATGTTTAACTAATGCGTATGATCAAAGTAGTGATACCTACTTGGATTCTTTCTGAAAGTCTCATATTTTCCCACATACCGGCAATGAAAACAAACATACGCCAACCCCCGTAGCAACAGCTTATCATGGAAAATCTCTTCATTTTTTGACGTTCAACACAAAGTTGCAGCAAGCAAAACCATTGTCATCGCCGCACGAATTTACGTGACGTCGTGCATTATCCCATTCTTGGAGGATCATCTCATTTAGCAAGTGGTTAATAACCATGGTTAGTAAGTCCCCTAAGTAGGGTAAGTCTAGTTATAACCTAGGTGGTGGCAACTCAAATATTTATGATTTTCGCCCCGAAACTTGGGGAGGGATGTTCATTCATATTTTTCAGATGGGTTGGGTTGGGAACTCAACCACCAACCAGGTTGTTCACCCTAAACCCTCATGGCCATTCCATGGCCATTTCATGACTTATAAAAGGGAGGTTATAACCGAACTAGCGAGTCCTGGGATGATCCTCCAAGTATCTAACTGAGTCGATTCATGGCTACAAAAAACTCCCTTCACTAACCACTGGTACTGTTGGTGGACAAAATCCTGCACCATCAAGGATGATGATTATCCCATTATTTATAGGGTTTTAACCATCCCAGGTGGTGCAGGATTTTGTCCATCAACAGTATGATCCTCCACCACAGGCGCCTTAGCTCTTTGGCTTTTTGATAGCAGTCGAAGGGAGTTGCCGGATGGCTATGAAGCCAATGATGCTTGGAGATTGGAACAACAACGACGACACGAAGGGCATCCCCAAAAAAATCTAGGTGGTGGTTTCAAACATTTTTTATTTTCACCCCTACTTGGGGAAGTGATCCAATTTGACAAATATTTTTCAAATGGGTTGAAACGACCAACTAGAAATGAAACGTGGCTTCATGTTCAATTCTTCTTCATGCAGGGATCATTCAATTACTTGTTTGGGGGGGATCAAACAATGTAAAAGTATGGTAAATTTGGGGGAATTGTCACCTTTGATACTATTGATGCAAAAAATCCTGCAATCACCAGTTGAGGTTGGTAGTTTATCCAAATAGTTACAGGGAAATTTTACATCCCAGGTGCAGGATTTCTTCCATCAACAGTAGCTTAGCCAAAGGAACTCCAATGCCAAACAAATGTTCAAATGGATAGCGATGGTTATTTCCAACCATTTCTCATGTAAAGACATGTGTTGTCTTTTTTGACAACCCAGTGCTTTTGATAAATACCTACAACCCAAATGACCCGGCTGTTTTGATTGATCTTCAAAAACAGAGGTCAGTTGGTTTGATGAATATTTTTATATGTTCACCCCAATTTGTGGGGAAATGATCCTATTTGACTAATACTGTTCAAATCGGTTGAAACCGCCAGTGATTTATGAAATTGAAATATGAGAATGATTCATCCAGAATCACGTAGAAACTCTTGTTTTCAAACAAATGTGATGAGAATCATAGAATTTTCCATGGAATGTTCAACATCACAGCACGCCAAGGATCACAAAAAAGTCTGCGGAAGGGTTTTTCCTTCCGAGGTTCACGAGCATCAAGTATTGGTGGCCTGAACGGATGTGATGCATCCATTTGTTTTTGTGATCAACTGTGAATTGTTTCCCTTCACTTCATCCTAGGAACTCTCACCAAACTGCCCTGTTCGAGATGCAACTTGGCGTCTGGCAAAAGTTGTTGGGACCTTACCCACGCCCCTAAGGTACCTCCCCCCCAGAAATAGCCGGCCTTATGATCAGGGCATATTTTTAAATGGGTTGGTTCAACCACCAACTAGGAAAACAATCATGTTTTTTTTGGTTTTTGGCCTCCAAAAGTTTAAGACATTCAACTTTTGGTTCACCTGATTTTTTTTCGCCTGTCGAAAATGATATTCGGATATTCCCCAAAAATTCCGAACTTGGAAACCATCATTTTTAGGTTCCATGTTAAACTTGGGGAGTGTAAGTGGTTGGAATCCAGGTCAAATTTTCACCATCTTTTTTTCTGAATGTGATGGATGATGGTATGCTGAAGCAATCATGTCGTTGAATTCATGTTTTTTGTTGGTAGCGTCCCAGGAAATTGATTTCATGAAGACGTCTTTCCTGTACAAGCCTGGGTGATTTTCCACTAAGCCTACTATCATACTGATTCTGGGTGAAACAAATCTCTCAAATATTCACCCGATCCCATGGGTCATGTCGAACGCTCCGTGTTGGTGTTGTGAATCACAGGAAAAGTAGTGTTTCACTTGTCCTTTTCGAGCACGAAAAATTGGATTGCATATATGTAAGTCAAAGCTAAGAACCACAACTCGACAACTGCAAAGGCATAATGTACTAGGATTTCCCAGGAAATTAGTAGACAAATCGTTGGTAAATGGGTTATATATTGTCATATTATAACCTACTTCCTATAAACAGGATATATTGGGCTCATAATCCACTGATCCGATCACCTTTTGGACCCCAGCACTTGGATGATTCCCGGGATCATCCACATCTTGAAGCCGCCGGCACACTGGAGGTGTCTTCTTTTCCCAGGGAGCTGCTCGGAAAATTGAACAAACCGAGTTTCCATGGTGTTTGAGGTGTTTGAGGTGTTGTTGTTGTTGTTGTTGTTGTTGTTGTTGTTGTTGTTGTTGTTGTTGTTGTTGTTGTTGTTGTTGTTGTTGTTGTTGTTGTTGTTGTTACTAGTTGTTGTTGTTGTTGTTGTTGTTGTTGTTGTTGTTGTTGTTGTTGTTGTTGTTGTTGTTGTTGTTGTTGTTGTTGTTGTTGTTGTTGTTGTTGTTGTTGTTGTTGTTGTTGTTGTTGTTGTTGTTGTTGTTGTTGTTGTTGGTTTGCTTGGTTTTTTTGGTTCATCCTTTTAAAACAGGTGTGTGGGATTCTTTTTTTTGAACCGTTTTTTTTTGGGAGGGATGTAAAATGTAAAACCAACCGGTTTTTTTTGAGAGGGGTGTTAAAAACTTCACCCAGCTTTACCATAAGTTCACCAGGTGGTGGCAACTCAAATATTGTTTATTTTCACCCCAACCTGGAAAAAATGATCCAATTTGACTCATATTTTTCAACTGGGTTGAAAGCACCAACCAGTTGTGTGTGGGATTTTTTTTTGAACCGAGGTTTCTTTTTTTTGGGGGTGGATGTAAAAACAACCGTTTTTTTGGGGGGAGGGGTGTTAAAAACCGGGGTTTGGGTTTGGAATGCCACAAACAGAGGAACTTTTTGTTGGAAAGTTTTTTCCAACTTTCAGGGAATACTGTGTGTCTGTGTTTTTTTTGGTTGTTGCTATTTGGCTATCGGCTATAGCTTGTTTTAGCGGAAAAAACACTCCACCCAGCTTTACCACAAATTTCACCAGGTGGTGGTTTCAAATGGGTGTTTCCTTAAATGGTGGTACCCCAAAATGGATGGTTTATAATGGAAATCCCTATAAAAATGGATGATTTGGGGGTATCACTATTTTTGGAAACACTCAAATATTTCTACATTCCCTATTTGGGAAAATGATTCCCATTTTTGACTTGCGCATATTTTTCAAATGGGTTGGTTCAACCCTATTTTGATGGTTTGGATCTACCCCACACCAAGGATGCCAGTCACCAGGAGGGTAGATCCAAGGTATGGTTCTCATGGGAATCTAAGGGGTGCACCACAGAAATAAGGCCTTATTAAGGGCTTATTAACCATTGGTGTCCCTTAACAAGGCCCTTATTTCTGGGGGTGTAGGTTGGGGGGGGGGGGTAGGTTGACCAGCCATGATCTACCAACAGGATCCAACAGGATGGTATTGCCCTCCCTGAAACGAACAGTAAAAGCCCGTTGTCCTTTTGGGAAGGCCTATTTTTAGTGGCTATGTTAGCTTCAGAGAAGGTAAGCAGCCAAAGTAAAAAAGTGGGAGGATTTTCCAGCCGGTGAACTCTTTGTTGGAATCCCGGAGCCCGGTTTGAGGTTTGTCCTGCTGTGTCGCATGACGCTGCTCATTAGGGGTTTGGCCATGCGTTTGAATGTGCCACGGCGGAACTTGGCGGAGCTGGATTTGTTTGATGCGGCCTTGTTGGTGTTATGGTCATGGTGCTTAGTAAGTTAGTTGCAAATGGTGTTTGCTATTGATATCGAAGGTAATAATTCGATAATTTGGTTTTGAGTCTCAAAGGATGGTCCTATTGGAACTTACAACAACTGATGATAAATTTAAGACTTTGTTTCCATAAAGCACCATTTGGGCACGATGTGTTTACTGTTTCCAACCGTTTTTAATATGAAGAATATGAAGATGTTCATTGACTCGGGTTTTTTGGAAACATCCGGTAGAGTCATGGAAGATCCAGGAAATTGTAAAGTATCAGCTGTATCAATGGCAAGAAGGCAAGATTGGTATGGATACACTTTCTGCGGCTTTTTGTTTTGAGGATTAAATTACCCATATTTTATAGAGGTTATACCACTCAGTGAGGTTGGGATCGTAACAAGCCATTATAAGGATCTCTATGAACGAAGTAGTACAATGGAATCGTTCAATTGTCTTTTTTCACTGCGCATTTTAGTGTCAGAATGCCACTTAATCATTAATCGGACCAATTCTCCCGCATTTCTTGCATCATCATCATCATCATCATCATCATCATCATCATCATCATCATCATCATCATCATCATCTTCATCTTCATCTTCATCTTCTTCCTTTTGTCACTAACACTAACAACAGCAACAACAACAACAACAAACCACCACCACAACCACAACCACCACCACCCCCATCTTCGCTGAAATTTTTTTAATCAGGTGGGATGGTCCTTGGCGGATGCATGGAAGAAATATGCCCAGAAACTTTTAGATGGTGATCTACCGGGTTGTGAAGCTCCTCAACGAAGCAAACGGTGCCCTGCCTTTGGTTTGGTGTTGTTATGAAGGGGGAAGGCGGCGGCGAGAGGCAAACGGAGGATTTTTCAGCCTCAGGTAGGAAGTTGTAGTTAGTAACACAAAGTGGTTTCTGTAAGCCCATGATGTATAATTAGCACCTAGATATTTTAGACTAACACAACCCACCTGGGATTTTTCTTTGGCATGGAGTTTTGAAAAAAAAAACAGCTATCTGTCATCATGAGATGATCCTCCAAGTAAGGAGCCTCAGCTGTTCGGTGTTTTTTTTCTCCGACAGGTCTTTTTGGCGGCAACTCTTGAGACGGTAGCGCCTTTTCGTGAAGTGGCAGGGAACGGAACCCGGCTCGAAATGGAGGCATTTTTGGTGGGTTCTTTTTGAATGGAAAGAACAACCCAAAAATAAAACAGAACTAAAGTCAGTCTAATGCTAAGTTGCGATGTTTATACTTCCCATCTATGATTCTTGTGAGAGGTTTCAGTGTATACCCTCGCCTTACATATAGAACAATGGGATATCCGTTTACTGGTTGGAAAAGAGCCATCAAGACACAAATACATGTAACAGTACAGTATATAAATATATACAGTATAGCTAATCATTGGGCGGATCCCCCTCCCAGACCGGAAAAGGCGATAACAACCACTGTCCTAGCGATATATCCATTTGTCAGCGAAATTCCAGGGATCCCATTTGTGTTTCAACCTTGGCCCCCTGTTAATAATTAAATACCCCTAGAAATCTAACAGGAAGATACCAAAACTGGCCATATTTGCCAGGATCCACCTTTTCCAAGGCCCATCATTTTGGAGCCCTCCAGCCGTTAGTTGACTCGGGGGTGTACCTGTACCTCCTTTTTTTTCTAATCACCGGACGACTTGGAAAAATTGATGATAGTGCCTCACCAAGAGATTTCAGGGTAGCATCGTGTCGCAATTTCAAATAAGAAGCTTTCATTTTTTCGGGGCCGCGATCCGGGGAAAGCTGGGCGGCACCCGTTTTTCGCTGGCAACCAAGCCGATGCCCTGCCAAAAAATCATGGCTGCCCATGCGCTGGGTGAGGGAAACAGCCGTGATGCCGGGCAAAACTGAAGAATTTTGGGAGAGATGCTGAAAGACATGTAGAAACAAAATTGATTTGAAAGAACAAAACATCTTGACTCAAATTTGGTTTCCACTATGGTTACCCCAGTTGGTTCCCTTTAAGAAAGCCATCCGTAGCGACTTTCCTACGTAGCTATCCCCTTGGTTCTTGGATCAAGCAAGCTTCTGTTAGGAAGTTGGGGAAAAAAAACATGAGATTTTTCCAAGGTTTACGGGTGAAAAAAAAACTCTCCACTCCACCTTGGTGGGTGATGGGGGTGAAATATTATGATGATGGCTGGCTGTTGCTAAACCCACCTTCGGAAGGTTCAATGATCTCAGGAAAAAGACTAGCGGGCAAGTGGGTGGTTTTTCAAGATGAAAAACTCCGGTTTTTTCTAACATAGATGGAAAACTGGAAAATCCACCATTTGAACATGTACTTCCTGTTAAGGATGTGGATATTCCATTTCTAGTGTACCAGAGGGTAGTTGAACAACTTTTCACCTCAAAAACGTGTTGGTATTTTAGATATGAGCAATGTGCCGATATCACATCTTTCACTTTTCTCGGGAAAAGCGTTATAGACCTTACATCCTCGTTACATCCGAGAATCACCAGCACCCTAAATTGATGCTTTGAAACCATTCATCATTCTTCATTTATACCGCACCCGTTTTCCCCAGATGATCTCCAACTTGACTTGCGCTTTCATGTTTCAAATGGATTGCTGGGCCCAAACCACCAACCTTCAGCCCTGCAGGAGTTATTGTGATGGAGGTTACCAACCATCAAAGGCGCATGGCATTTTTTTGGGGGGGACGGGGGTGGATTTTACGGATGAAACATTGCTTGTTTTTTTTACTTTCCAACGGCGGTTACTTAAAGGAAAGGTCGAGTTTTTTTCTGGGATTTCCGTAGTTGCACCGGTTTTCCAGCAATTCTCAAGAGAACTCCATGAAGTCTTGACCCGGGAAGCTCAACCGTAACTGAGCGGCAAAATAGAGTCAGAGATCCTATCTTCACATGAAATGTTGGCCATTTCGGTGCAAACTCATCCCCCAAAAATAGTGAAGGTGATATTTTTGCCTAAACTTGAGTTTTTCCACACCTGACACAACAACCATCCTGGATGAATACGGAATTGTTCAACACCTTCACCAACCAACTCCCCAAGGCCCCCGAGCTTGGGATGGTTAGTTTTCCCTGAAACTAGCAGCGAGTTTTTTTCACCCTGAAAATAGGCCGCTTGCCCCAAAAGGAAAGTCATCGAACCCAACTATCCATGTTCAGTGGCTTTTACTATTAGTTTCAGGGAGGGATGCTTCTATTTTTCTTTCAGGCCAAGAATCCTGTTACCCCGAAATTTCGATCACACCTTAGACACTGCCAAAAATTGACTGCTGGTCCCTAAGCAAGGCTGTTTTTTGTGATTTTAGTGCAGGATGTCTCAAGAAATTTGCACCATCTACTTGATATGATGTTATGTGATGTTGACTCTTAGCAATTGTGTAGAGGTCCAATGTTTTTGTGGGGGCCAGGTTCTATGTACAATTGGATTTTACAAGGCAATTTGTTGGGCTGAAGAGGCCATATAAACCCGAGGAAGAGATTTTTGTTGATGCTCTAGTTTGGCGTAGTTGATGAATTTCCAGGTCTTTTTTTGTGCATTATTTTGTTTAACCCTTTGACACTAACAGAATCTACCTTGCCACTTTTTTTGAAAAAGATTGAAAACACATCCCTTTTAAGAGTTTTGTTCCTAGCTGCTTCAGCTACAGCTAATGGTAAGGCTTGTTGGCTCGGGGCGTTTGGTTGTTTGGATTCCTTGGATCACCCTATGAAAGCAAATGTTGGTGACTAAGGTAGCTGGTTTTTCAGGGGGCAGCAGTCCTCATCGGCCCTTGCCCTCAGGCCGATGCAGCTCAATTCGTGTGGATTCCTAGGGCGGCAAAGTTCGTTTTCGGCATTTTCCACGGCTGAAAACGATTTAATACTGGAAGTGCAAAAAAGCGTTAAAGACCCTTCATGCTTGAAATTAAAGAGGTAAAGATACCCAAATTTAATGTGCAGTTTCTGCGATTTATTGTTTAGCCAAAGGGTAGTTCCTTGGGTAGCTTCCCCAAAATTCTGAAGATTTCTGTTTCCTGATGAGTGTTTGAACGTTTGGAAACTGGAACCAGCCTCTGTTGGGGAAGGCCGCAGTTCCTAGCAACATCTCGCCCGAGCAGTTCCCGCATGCCGCGCGGTGGTACAAGTGCCTTGGACGAAGTCTTGGCGAAAATTTGCGAAGGAAATTTGATTCCAAAAAATCAAGATGGTTGATGGTTCAGAAACCCGGCGTTCACCACCTGGGATGGTATAGAAACCTTGGGCTATTTACCATATCAACTGGTGATAGCTGGATTTCTGAACGATCAACCGTAGCTTGAACCATGAGTGTTCAGGAAGTTATTCTCAGGATTGAGATTTATTTTGGCATCTTATCACCTTCATAGCCAAAGTGATTTCGTGCCACTTGGAATGGTTATATAATCCCTTTGCAATTGAAGGGATGTGTACTACATCAACTGGTGAATTTTGTCCAATGAAAACCGTATCAGTTGAATTGATGGGGGAAAACTCTATAAATTACCAACCTGGACATATGCCATTGGCAAAGCACACAGCGAATCCCTTAATCAAGGCCTTGAGTTATTTAGAAAAGAATCCTGACATGCAAGTAAAGGAAATCCCTCATGACTGAAGAGCAAGATCCGCTTTCCAAAACATCATCCACTGAGAAATTCATGTAATTCATACTGTTTTTGGAAGAAATCCTGCACCAGCTGGGATGTAAAAAAGAACCTGTAAATAACGGGGATGAACTACCTATCAAGTGGTGCAGAATTTCTTCCATCAACAGTAGTTCGGAGTTCCAATCTTTCATGCATTTTTGCAATTATGATCGACAACAAAGCCCCTTGAGCAGCCAGAACCTGTGAAGCTGTCTAGGGGGTTTTCGGTAGCCTTATGGTTTCATGGACCCATTTGTTGGGAGTTTCGGAAAGGAAAATTCAACAAAAACGTCCCAAGTCATGTTTGAAGTATATCCCATTTATTCCCATTTGGTGCCTTGATTTCAAGGGTGCGGATCCAAAAATGATGCAACTAACGTGGCATTTGAAAACACTGGGGTAGGTTCAGATGAGTCGAACCAAAACGCATCCTGTAAGGTGTTAGGTTTTCCGGGAGTGTGTTTTTTCGTCGCAACCATAAAATCCACCGGAGGTACCTAATTTTGGAGGCCGTTCGGCTGTTGGAAAGAGGTGGGGATTTCCCTTACAACAAACCCGTATCCATAGCTGCTTGCAACATCGGCTGAGGGGCCATTCCTCCATTTTTGGGTGCTTTTTTCCATGGTGGAATTTCCACCGAAAAGCTGAGGCACATCAACTCCTTCACACCTGCGCAAAGAGGAGCTTGGTGAGTTGACGGTTAGTTAACCCGCAGAAGCCTATGGAACGCAAACGTCCAAAGAAAAAGAAGCAACAAAAGGGTTGGAGAAGTACGGGGGGATCATGAAACGGAATCGTAAGGTCAGGCAAATGCATGGTGGTTTGAGGGATTTTCTCCTAAAAAATAGAGCCTTGCTTGGGTTGGTGCCATACAATGACCCCTGAAGCACTCACTTCCTCTCAAAAAGTTGTGAGGTTTTCATTTGTAAGTTCTTTTCTTTGATGTTTTTCAAGGAAAAAAGTCAGTTGAATTTTGTTTACTACCTGGAACTCCAAAGCCAACCAGTTTTGAAATGGATTTTTAATGATTATCAAGCAACCATTTCCGATGTAAAAATGGGGTTCATCGTCCATTTGATACAACTATTTATGACCGGATGTGATATTGTTGTGGATTTTTGCCCTGACAATTGGGGAATTGAATGGAAATGAATGCAAGTTGACGAGTTTGGTTTGTTGTTTTTGGTGGCCTCAAACGAGTGAAAAAACCACCAACTAGGCAACTAAAATTATAATTCACCATCATGGAATGTGTCAAGCTATTTTTGCTGCTTGAAGATCCTGTAAGATAAACAACGTATTCATGACGGACGTATGCTGCTGCGGGTGGAAACAAGAGGTCGCAAGTCTGCGAAATGTGGCTGCTTCGGCCGCCGCGGCCCCACGCAAAAAATCAAATAACATGGCACCCACACAAATTATCCAGGTGGTGGTTTCAAACATTTTTTATTTTCACCCCTACTTGGGGAAGATTCCCATTTTGACTACTATTTTTCAGATGGTTTGGTTCAACCACCAACCAGAGAATCCTTTTTACACGGCATCATTTTATATGGTCCGGATCTTTACTTTTTAGGCTACATCCAATGGGTTGATTTTTTCATGGCAGCATCCGGGATGGAGCAAGCTCGGAGACCTCCCAAAAATCGAAATGTCAAGTCATCCTTGGGATCCTGGGGGGGGGGGCTGGTAGGTACAAGGTAATTTTTTTTACTACAACCCCTGAAAAAGTAATACCCTCCAGGAAACTAACATATCCCCCAAAAATGGCATTTTGAAGATGATTTTCCTTTTCCCGAGGTGGGATATGTTAATTCCCTGGAGGGTATGTCCCCTCAAAAATGGTGGTTGGTTGGAAGACTACTTTTCCTCTTAAAAATGCTCCCTTTTCGGCGGCACATGTTCGGCTTTTCAGGAGTGGTATAGTATATGTTGTGCATTTGGTCCATCAACAGGGCTGGGACACCCATTTTGAAGCATTAGAACAAAGTGTTGTTTCAAGAAAAACAAAAGCAGTTGTACCCTCCGGTAAACTAACATAGCTGGCTGGAAAATCCACCCATTTGAAGATGATTTCCTGTTGGAAAAGGTGAATTTCTACCGCCATGTTAGTTTACTGGAGGGTATATCTTATTGCGTAGTTCAGACAGGTGAGGTGAGTCGTTTGGTTTATGCATTTCCGTTGCGGAACATGGTTCTTCAGAAGACAATGTATTAGGGATGGTTCTGCTGGAATATGTTCCTGCTATTATCATTCCCATTATAAGATGATCTTCTCCAAAAATCTGTCCAATCTACCCCCACCCAACGCAGAAATGTCTCAAGAGTCAAGACGCAAGCGGGCCTTGGAAGCAACCAAAAGAAACAGCAAAAACAGTTTGTGTGTTGGGGACTTGAAAATCTGGGTCGCCCATCATTCCTCCGGCAAGCCGCAGTGGCTGTGCACCTGTTGCTGCTCCGCCCAAAAAAGAACAGCCAAGCAACTGCTGCGAGTTACTTGGAGGATCATCCCAGGACTCGTAAGTGGTGAATAACCAAAGTTAGTAAGTTTGCTAACTGGGGTTCTGGGACCCCTTCCAAAATGGCCTAAACGGCTTATGAACGGGGGTGATCCTATCTACTTACTGGGATGATCCTCCAAGTACAAACTGGGGGGGGAAGTGACCCTCCAGGGAACGGATGTCCATATCCCACCGACCATGGGAACTTCGGAAAATCATCAACTCAAGTTGGTGCCAGCATATGGCCTGGGAGGGGATATGTGATCGTTCCCAGGAGGGTTTTTGAAGAAAATGCAGCAGGTGGAAGTTGCATCGAAAAAGTTTCCCAGAAAGTCGGTTTGTTGCAATCGTTCCCCATGATTGCATCCTACTTTCAGGGGAGTTTCCATAGATTCAAAACATACTGTTGATGGTTCAGAAATCCCAAACAACCACCGTTTGGAATGTATCCCAAACCCTGTAAAACATGGGATATTTACCATATCAACTGGTACAGGATTTCGTCCATCAACCGGAAATCTTTCAACTTTTCACCCTCCACCCATTAACAGTGGATTTTGTTCCAATTTAACTCTTAGCTCCGGGTGTTTTTTGGCTCAGGGAAAGTGAAGAGTTAGTTTGAGATCGATATTCCGGTTCCAAAGAAGAATCTTTGGAACCAACTGATCCAGTAACTGGACCACAAAAACACAAACGTTCCAAATGATATTAAGCAAACTGCATATGGGAAGATATGGAAATGGGGTATATACCTAACCCCTAACGGATGCCAGAATCTAGGCTTAGATCCCTCAGCAATGAACACACACATATTGGGGGAAGGACGATTTTCACCTTAAGGTACCCTTATAACTTCTGGCCCGTTGGTTTCAAGTTTCATCTTTTTGTTTGACAAAAAATCGTTGGGGACTGTGACTCCTCAGAAGTAACACTATAATTTGTATAACCCCTTTTCAATTTTGAGCCACCACTCTTGAGTGAAGATGATGTTTTTCGGTTTTTTGATCTGAAGAACCGTTTCCGAACCAACCGTTTTAGCTTAGAAAACCAGGGGCCCCAAGAAGTCCCAAGTCGATTTCCGAAAAACGGCTGGAAGTTACAATCGCCGGCGTTTTTGGTAGGGTAGGTTCGGGGTAATCCTAAAACGGAGGCATGGGATCATCGGTAGAATACCCAGCCACGAGTTGGGCCGTATCAACTGAGCAGTGACCAGTTGACCCTGTTTAATTTGCAGTAATTTAAGGCAACACTTGGATGCCCATGGAAGTAACAATCGTTAGTAAGGTTGGTTTTTTGTTAACCTACTTACGGGACTTACAACCTACCGTACTTCTTTAACCTACTTGCAACCTACTTACGGGACTACCATGTACATCCCAATGGTGCTACCCAGTTTTTAAGGGATACTACTACCAGCCATATCATACGGATTCCTTTATCAACCAATCAGGATTTTTCAAGGGATGTCAGCCAAGGCGGCTTTGTTTCCGTTGCTCAACTGATGATCAAAAACCTTATAGGTGTTATAGCCCCCCCCCATTTGAGCGAGGCGATTTATAGGGCCCCATGTCACTCCATTTAGTAACGATCGATTTATGAACCAACTCCGAAACGGGCCGCCTTCGAAACTCAAGCTCAAACTGTCGGTGTTGCGCGCCTTAAACGTGTTTAGACATACCAATGCAAATTATTGGAACAGTTGAAGGTGATGTTTTTTGGTACAGGTTTACTCATAGTACATCAAAGTTTAAAAAAAAGCACCACTTAGGTGCTTTTATCGCGTTTTTTGGTACAGGCACCAGGAGAAACAAAGCAGTTTTGTTAGGCTTTAGGCACCAATTTCATGGTCGTTATTTCGGGCATTCATTGGCATTTGCATAATGAAACTGTTTTAATTATACCCGACCTGGACTTAGAATGAATTTATATGCTCTCCCTGGAAATTTCTATATATAGTGTATAACTGTTTGGTGCATATTAGTGATGATCAGATCAAGCAATAACTTCAGCACGAGCCAGATCCACCTAAAAGGAATCTCCCTTGATGGGCTTCCATAGTCATAAATGTAGAGATCTCATTTCAGTAAACTTTTACCAAACCCAACCTCTCACTTCAACAGGGGATCAAAAAACCATTTTCCGGGTGATGAAACAATTCAATCATTATGGTAGTTTTGAGGGATTTCCTGCAGAAACCAATGGTACCTGCCTTGGCTTGGTCTCGTCATATTTTTGTTGACCCCGGAACCCGTCAAACCAGCTGTCACTAGTCACTCGTGTCACTCGATTAACTTGGTGATTCGGAGTCAATCATCCCATGGGATGATAAATCTCACCATGAAAATGCACCAATTCCACCCACCGTCGAATTTGGTAGGTAGGAATGTGGTGTTTTTTTTGGGGGGGGAGGGAGATGGTTGTTTCCCCGTTTTGCACCCAACCAAAAAAAACCAAGCCAAGCCAATCGAAGAAAACCCATTTGGAAAAACTTCCACCGCCCCATGGCCACGGAATCTTCCTTCCATGTCCTCTTGGGCCGCTGCGACCTGCCACGCGTCGGGAGTGCCGAAGCGTCGTTGGACTGGAGACACCGGGGAAGTCGAGGCCGGAGGTGGAAGCAGAGTGGGAAGGTGGTGGGTTTTCCCGGCAACAAATGTGGGTTTTAGTGGGGGGTGTCCGGATGGGAAGTTAGTAACTAGGTGGTGGCAACTCAAATATTTTTTATTTTCACCCCTACCTGGGGAAGATTCCCATTTTGACGAATATTTTTCAAGTGGGTTGAAACCATCAACCAGGTAACTATGAAGTTGGTTTATTTCACCGGATCTTACAGGACGTATCCAAGCTACTCACATATAGGCGGGGTTTTGATTTCATGTACGGAGTAGCATGGACATCCCAGGAGGCGGTGGTTTCAAAGATGTGTAGGTTTACCATTGTTTACCCCGATCTATGGGGAAATGATCCACTGAATGACTATGATTTTTCAATTGGGTTGGTTCAACCACCAACTACTGGCAATTGAGATGTTTCGACGGGGAAGGGCAGCACGGGATATTTTTTAATGAGGGTTGAGAAAAACTCCTTAGTAACTCCTTATATTGGACGTTGGTCATCCCGATCTTTCTGGAATCCTTTACACGGTGTAGGACCTGAATCGATTCATTCATGTTTCATCACTTACAAGACATTTTCATGTTTGAGCTTCGCAATAGCAATCCCCTGGCTTGATCACTTTTGAACTAAAGTCGTCATCCCAATAGAATTAGTGAAAGATGGAATCCAGCACGACTGTTGATGGAAGAAATCCTGCACCAGTTTATAGGTAGTTTGTCCTATTATTTTCAGGGTTTTATAGACCCCAGGTGGTTGTTTGGGATTTCTTCCATCAACAGTAGCACCCTACCTATCCATACCTTCAAAACTGGGAAAAAGATTCTTGCATTCAATTGACAAAGAGCTTCTTATGAAGCTCGGGGGGCATGACCTCATGCATATCGATATATCATATATGCATTTTAAAAACAGTTGATAACTTTTTGTTCAGGTTCCAGTGAAGTTTTCCCCTACACCGCTCCCTTTGAACCCCTGCCCCCCCCCTGTCACCCCCCACCGACCCAACTGAAAGTTTTTTATGGGATTGTGGTGTCCAAAAAAAAAGGAGATCCCAATCATCTTCCCTATAGCTTCCTATGGATTCCGTAAGGTTCCCCCGAAGGTTCCCCCAGAAACCCCCCTTCCCTCAGCCGAAATAAAACCCGGAAACCCGGCTCCGCACAAAGGCGTCATTCTGGCGGGACTGTTCGATGAAGAGGAACTAATGCCCTGGCGAAGCTCGGCGCTAAAACAAAATTCGAGAGGCCTGGAAAACATAGGAAAGTACCCCCTGGAAGTTTAACATAGGCCCTGAAAATATACCATCCCAAAAGGAAAGTAGTCTTCCAACCATCATTTTTCAGGGGCTATGTTAAACTTCGGGAGGGTACCATTTTTCAAGGGCAACTGTGGCTGTTTTTAGGGGTAAAGTTGATGGAAATTAGCAGCAACTTGTTTTTCCAGGGGGGATGATTATTGAGAATCTAAGGGTATCTATTATTAAGGGATGGGTGGTTAATAAACTGTTAAGGCTATTTCCTGGGGGTGGTGGGGGGATACCCTGCTTAGATTCCAAAAAAAAAGAAATGAAGGTGAATCACATCTTGTACATCCAAACTAGGCCATGGGGAAATTTTTGCAAGAGCCGAATCTGCAGGCCCTCAAAATAGCTGCCAAATAGCCACCCCCTTTGAGGTGCTTGAACATGTAACACCCCCAAAGATTAGCTTGTCTGAGAAAAAATCAAGTCCACTTAAAAATCCTGGGGTCAGCAAAAATTCATGTCCAAGATAGTGTTCAGGAGAGTAACCCCAGTTAAATGCTTTGTGTCAAAATGAATGTGAAACATCTCACCGACCATCACCGACCCCAAGTGTGGTTAGTGCATTGTTGTCTCGGAAACCAAAGACATCACTGAAATATGAGGACAAAGAGTTTTGGATGTTTTTTGTTGGAACATTATGCACTGTATGCCATCCTGGTAAGATTTTGTTGACATCGTTGTTGCCCTATGGTTCCAGGAAAGGAAGAAGTTGTGAAGCGCCATGGAAATGAAAGCTTTTATGCGGACAATACGCGTGGCAACTATGCACATCCTAAATTGCAGGACTACGTGGAGGTGCCAATTGGTTGAACTCAAAATGTTTGAAGGAAGTTTTTGGGACGCCAAAGTGTCTAATTCGTCATTTGTGTTGTGATCTCGTTAGTAAAACCATGTAAAACCAATGCAACATTGAAAAAGATCATGTCAGTTCAAGCGTTGCCGCTTGACTTCCCATGAAAATATGCGTAGTTGGAGTTGATGGGTACATTTTTGATCCACTGAAAGTTACTGTGACAACTTGGGGATATGTTTTTTAATTGATAGGACGCGAACACCAAACAAGACGAAAACGAAAAAGTTTAACATAGCCCCTGAAACATGGTGGTTGGAAGACTAAATACTTTCCTATTGGGAAGGTAACTTTTCAGGGGCTAATGTTAAACTTCGAGGGAAAAGCAGACCACTCACACCCACCTGAAATTGAACATAGATACCCCAAGAAATTGTGTTTTGTTGTTTGTCATGTATTTCCTTTTTTCAAAAAATTTCGCGTCATTTTGGTCATCCCTTCGTTCCAACAACAACCGGAGGCCCAACGCAACGATCGCATGATCTTCGTCTCCAGCACCTTGCGTGGTGCTTTCGGCAAGGCCTGGCGCCTGGCAGTGGGACGAAAACGGCGGCGAAAACGGCTCTTGGAAGATTTTGCGGAGCGGCCGATCTTCTCAGTGGGTGACCTGGTTGGAAATTTGATGATTACTTTTTGGTGGTAAAAATGATGTGAATCGTATACAGTAATTGGGGGGATTCCCTGTGTTGGAAACGTGGATGCAAATTGCGTGGTTATATAAACCCTCTTGTTATGAATGGAGTTAAGTAGGGTCTCGTTGTTGTGACAATACCATTTATGGGTGATGATTCGGAAATCTTCCAAGAAAAAGGGGGTTGGGATTAGACCTCCAGATGGCAAGATCATGACAATATCAATATGAACCATGGATTGCATAGCATTGATACCGGAAATAGCCATACTTGAAAGGAGGCAAACCCACCATTTTTGCTATCCATGTTAAATTTCCGCGGTGGGAACCAACATATCCTTTTCCCGTTTGGCACTTTTGAGTTGGTGATGTTCCTTTTCTCAACGTGGGCTATGTTAGTTTCCTGGAAGGTATCCTTTTGGAAGTTGGGGGGGAGTAGAGAGAGAGAAAAGTCATGAGAATTTCTACAAAAATGGGACCCCCCCCAGCAATTCAACCGCAATGGAGGTCTTATTCATTTGGGGTTCAACATGGTTTAACATGTCTGGGAGGCAGTTTGCAATTTTTGAGTCGCCATTTTCTTCACTTTCACTTCTCACATCTTTTCAGGTTCACTGTAAACCATCCCAACGTGGTTTGTATGACGGGCCCCGAAGAACAAAAAAGACCTAGGCAAGTCATCTTGCACTTTGTGTGAGTGAGGTATTTTCTCCCAGTACTCCCCCGATGTTTAACAGCAAAAGCCCCTGAAAATGATGGTTGGAAGGAAGATTTTTGTCTCCTTTTGGGCGGGTTTCGGCCTATTTTCAGGGATAAACTTACTGTTAAACTTCCGGGGGGTAACTTTTGGATCCCTAAAACCGTCACAAGGACTTCCCACAGTTTTTTTCAGGTCCAACCGCTAGGAATCCCCAAGTTCAACCCCTCAGGGTTTGACATTCCCATGACAGGCTGGAAGATCCACCATGAATGAGTGAAGATGTATTTCCTATTGAAAAAATTGGAGGATTTTTCCAGATAGTCATCTTAGTTTTCTTCAGGGATGTACTACCCCCTGTTTTTAGCCTGGGTTTTTTTTCTACAACTGGAAGGTATCTTTAACATTTACCCTTGGGGGTGTCCATATACCACCGAGGAGTGACAGGTGGTGCTGTTCCCACACACGATGCACATCCCGAGACATGGCATGCTTTGCTCGGTGGTATCAAGGCATGGTGGTTGAGCCCACCAGGAGAGGTACAACAATTACAACACTTCAAGGGTGTCTTGGTGAAGCTGTAAAAAAATCCATGGTGATGGGTGATNTGATGATGATGATGATGTTGATAACAGATGATGATGTTGATAACAGATGATTTATCATGCATTCTATGGTTCCTTCCTGTTGTTGCGGAACATCTAAATCTGCCTAAGCCTATAGGGTTCTCACTACAAGTCATTTTGGCCAAAGCCATCATGTCATGGATTTCCACCCTGTCAGACCCAAGGTTGGGAAGATCCATGTGGCTCCATTGATGCCTTGTTGCAAGGCCAATTGGAAGTGCCAAAAGCTGTGAAGTTATGTATCCAACATGCTGGAGAGGTGCAGTCTCAGCATGGGTCAGCTGTTAGGAGAACAGGAGAAAGATTTCGGGGGACAACTGAGATGAACATGGGGTTGAGGGTAAAAATGAGTAGGATGCAGGGTTGCGCACGGGATCATGAAATAGTATGATATGAATTGATATGATATAATATACTAGGTGGTTTCAAAATTTTCTGTTTCAAATTTTTCTGTAGATGTGTTTTACTCCTATTTTTAAGGAGGATCCATTTTGACACCACCTAGTGAGCATTTTTCCCAGGCACTAAATTGGCCGATTTGTCCTTGTTCAAAGGCCTCAGAAAACAGAGTTGCCACAAATTAAAAAAGGCCACCAATTACTTGTTGAGTTGATCGTAGGGTTTCAAATGCAACCTACTAAAACTAGGTGGTGGTTGAAAAAATCGTTTTTTTATTTTCACCCCAAAAAAAATTGGGGAGGAATTTCCCATTTTTGACGATGATATTTTTCAGATGGGTTGGTGAAAAACCACCAACTAGAAAAGTGAAACTCTTAACAAGGGACCCAAGTTTTGCCAACTTGCTTGACGTCGCCAAGCGAGACATTTTGGGAAGGGATGAATTTCAGGATCCAAATCTATAGGAAACTTACGTAACATTGGCACCTGAACGGGTCTTGAAGAAGACCACCATGTCACGGGGAGAGATGAGGGAGAAGAAAAACCAGACCTCTTGGATGTCTCAGGAAGTTTGTAAATGGGTTATGACCTACTTATACATAGGATATATGGGGGTTATAACCCACTTTCGCACCTTTACTTCTTTCCTGGGACATCCGAGTAGAACTCCCTGAAACTAACAGACTTTGCCGCTGAAAAACGGTAGGGAAGGGAGATGATCCAGCTTCCTTTCAGGGCAAAAGGGCTCGTTTTCAGGCGTTTTTTCTGTTAGTTAGTTTCAGGGAGGAAAACTCCCCCAAACCACAAGATGGGCCATACCAATTATAAGTTATGAGTTATAAATGAAGTTATAACTAACTAACCCTATAATTGGCCGAAAATCAATAGGTATTACTGGTATTTTCTCACACCTATAAATGAAGTTATGCTTATAAGCTGTAACTGAGAAAAGGAAACCTTCCAATCTTTTTTGAGAAGACGTCGTGTCACCAGGAACAAACAAAACAAACAAAACCCACCTAACCGGTGAACCCCAAGTATATACAACCTAGGTGGTGGTTTCATTTTTTTTTCACCCCGATCCCTGGCAAAATCATCCAATTTGACTTGCGCATATTTTTCAAATGGGTCGGGAACTCAACCACCAACCAGATAACTGATAAAACCCTACTGAAATTTCACCGGTTTTTTGGGGGACCCCACTTTTGCAGCCGAACTGAAAGGTGCTTTACTTCGGTGATGGCACGGAACATTCAACCTGCACCTTGAGTGATTTCAGCTTAGCTGTGGGTGCACAGGGCCATACTGAAACTTGGCCACCTTTGTTGCGGGCAGCCAACCGTGGGGATCTACAAGAGGCACCTTGGGGAGGGGAGTTGTGGGATGGTAGATCCAAGAGATATCCAGAAGATACCCTTCAGGGGATTAACATATCCCCCTGATAAGGCATATTTGAAGATGATTTTCCTTTTCCCATGGTGGGATATGTTAATTTCCTGGAGGGTATCTATAATTTGCCTACATGTTGCCCAACTTCAGATGGGTTGCAGATGATTTTCAACCTGCCGTTCGTTGACTCTGCTTGCCGCAGGTCAAAGAGCTCCTCAAAGGTCAAGCGGATCTACGATCTAAAGCCCCACGCTATGGTCATAGCGCCTTACACCGTGCTGCTTTGCATGGTCACCATGCGGTGGTGAAGGCCCTGTTGTTGGCGAAGGCAGATGTGGAAGAAAGCGATGATGAAGGTGGGGGATCTGGTTGGAAGGATGAACGGAGCGGTTTGGTCTCCAGGTTTTTTGATTCACAGTCTTTTTTGGGGGGATGGATGTCGATATTTGTTTTTTTCTTGCCTTGAAAAGGCAGGGAAGAAACAAATAATAAAACAAATGGGAGGAGTATCATAAAGCAGGGGGAAAGTAGTGATGATGATGATGATGTTCCTAAGGTGAGAGGGGTTGTTTAAGAGCGAAGTTAGTGGGGGAGATACTTAAATATTGGCTAACCAGTCGACATATTGGAAACACGATTGCGATTGCAAGACATGGGAGATTTTTCGTGATCAAATGGTGCAGGATTGGCAATTCTTCCAGAGTTAGGGTCAAGAGTTACAGTCCCAGATGTTGCATTAGTTTTGCGTGAGCTAGACGTTTCCTTTCATCACAGCTTAGTATATCTGAAGATTTTTTTCAAGATCACAAGTGGTTTTTTTTTCGGATTTCTCTTTCCTAAGAGTATTTGGGCAACCTCCAAGGATGATCACATTCCCCAACGTCAAGTCGTGGAAGTTTCACGCGGCGGCTGATGACACTAAGATGTCCATTACAAAAACACTGCCTTAAGCAGAGTCTTCAAAAGGACCCAAATGGGGAAGTGCAACTACAACCCCCTACACAAAAAAAATCAAAGAATTTGGATGGTGTCTATGAACTATAGTGACTACAAACCCCTTATACAGCCTATGCATATAAAAACAAGATGACAAGATTGCCTCCCAAAAAAAAAGGACGCCAAAATCACACCAAAATCACCCAACCTGGATTCAGCCCATCACGGCCTCGATCGTTTTTCAGGTCTCACAGCCAGTTTTCTCGCAGCTTTTAGTGGCCACGTTCGGGTGCTAAAACAATTGCCCATCTCGCAGAAGGATGCTTGGATTTGGGATGACAAAACCACCCAGTAAAAAATGTGGTGGTTATTATTCGTAAATCATGAAATAAGGATCCCTACTCATCAACCAGTATACTCCTAAAAGAATTCTCGTGGATTTGGTTTGTATTGGTGATTTTTTTACGGATTTTTGGAACCATGGCATTTTTCACTATGATTTTTCACCATCCGAAGAGTCGAAAAAAATCCAAGGATGGAAAAGGAGCAAGTCCACTACAATGGGCTGCAACACAAGGACTTCTTTGAAGATATTGGTTCGAACTTGTTCGCAAGCAATTTCTATGGGATTATATATTTCTCTCATGTTACCTTAGTTTTTCATCTACATTGGTGGTTAGTTGCGCTCCTGGCGCAAGGACACCAGGCCACCGTGGAGTTTCTCTTGTCGCGCAAGGCGGACGTGTTGTCTACCAATGACTTGGGTGGTGGTGCCGTCTCGGCAGCTGCGACCACAGGGCATCAAGAGGTCTTGAGACAACTGGTAGCTGCCAGAGGAAATGTGGAGGAAAGCGACGATAGAGGCAGGGAGTTCGAAATTTTGAGGGCCGTAAAAGGAAGATGTGAATTATACACTCTGGAATTCTAACATGGAACCCACCGAGGGCCCTTTATAACCTATATGAAGAAAATGCCTAACATGGCACTTAAGTCCAAAATCCCAAAAATTGGGTCATTACGTTAGAATTCGGGAGAGTATCTATCCTAGACTGGCAAAACAATATACCTGGTGCCTAGGACGTATTTATTGTCAAATGGGGTGAGTCTATCGCACGTGGAATCTCACAGATCCAGAATCCTCCCTTGAAGGGGCAGCAGATGGGATGGCACAGGTCAAGATGTATTGCAAAGATATCAGTTGTGGAAGATGTGCTTATGCCCATGAAGATGATGACATGATGACACTAAGAGATCTAAGCACTTTTGCAACTTTTTGAGCTCCCTTCAAAGCTTTTGGCCCAATCCAGACCAACAAAAGGGACCAAATCTCCCAAAGCAATTCTTTTTCAGTGCCCACTGAGAGATGCCAGATAAAAAAAAATCTGAAGAAAACGTCCAGAATATTACTAAGGTAGTAGTGGACAAACCGCACAAGCTCACATCGTGTTTCAACAAACTACCATCAACAACGTTCGAAAAAACGAAAACATGTACACTTTACAACCCCCCGTTGAATGCCCAAAAAAACAACCTCACATCTTTAAGGCGCAGCTGTTGGAGATTCCAGTGTAAAAAAAAAAAAGGTGTCGTTTCTTTTCCCATGGATGATCAAGTCAGCCGCACCCCCCAAAAAAATAGCAGATAGTTTCTGATAACTCCACTTATAGGGCTACTTATGAACCTCAGCTACACCCCTTTATTTTCTAGCTATTTATCGGGTTTTCTCCATAACTCCATTCATTTACAACGAATAAACTCGGGGCGCCCGATCTTGTATCCTTCAACGACAGGGATGCGTCCCTTACATTGGTCAGCTCTGCATGGTCACCTGGCGTTGTTGCAAAGCTTGTTGGAGATGCGCGCCGATGCCACGGCGGAAAATCACCAGAAACAGACACATGACAGAAATGTGGCAGAACAAAATGGTTGAAAAACCAAAAATGGAAAAATGTAAATTTGGGAGTGTCTTTTTGGTTTGAGGGACTTTTTTTTTGTGTTATTGGAAAATCACCCGAAACAGACATATGACCAACGAAATGTGTCCGAATTTTTTGGAGATGTGAAAATGCATCCACCTGAAATTTGTGAAATTGACAATTTGGGTGTTTTTTAAAAAAAATCGTTGTCCAATCCATCTTAACCCCAGCAGGGTTGATAAATTCTTTGCAGAAAATAGTTTGTATATGTAAATTCATGGCATCTTTAGCCAAACCCCACAGAACCTGTTTTGGCTCATTTTTCAGCACCCTTCAGCTTTGGGGCCCGAGCATGTGAAAACACACCAAGGATCCCACAAGACGTGGCGACACCGGAAACCCGCGATTTCTTGCTTTCAAGGGCAGGGCTTCCAAAGGTGGGAAAAGGACGCAACAGACAAAGTTCTGAGTTGTGAATCATTGATGGTGAAAAAAATCCTCCAACCTCGTCCTTCCTGGTTTGGGGGCATTGGTGTGCTGTTGATTTTTGTTGAAGGACCAAAAATACGTTGGAATTTCTAAAGAAATGTGTGTTGCCTTTTGACACCCTGAAACCTTGAGGTGCTTTTTTTATGAAAATACAAGGAGGTTGGCGTGTGGAGTTTTGCACCCCATGAAACGTTTTCGTCTCGGTGAGGTTGATGATGATGTTTTCCGATTCCTTGAAGATGATTGTCGTATCTCCAGGGAAGATAGGGAAGTCTTAGCTTTGACCAGGTGGTGGTTTCAACTTTTTTATGTTCACTCCTACTTGGGGAAATGATCCAATTTGACTAATATTTTTCAACCGGGTTCAAACCACCAACTAGTTGAGTTGATATGGAGGATTTTGTGAATCTTAGCGAAATAGTTACAAGCTACATAGGATTCTTATTTGAAATAAGTTATAGCAGAGATTGCTGAAAGGGCTGAAATGGAACTCACCTTCCATTTTACCCCTCAACGGGGTACAATACCCCACACCTGTTTCGGGAAGTTCAACTTCAGCATTTCTTAGGTGACGTGTTTCTATTTTGGAGTGTTGCAGGGCCACATAGACCCTGATGGCCGAAATCTGGGTCCGGTGGGTGACTCAAGCATTTCTTTAATGGTCACCCCCGAAAATCAAGCAAGATGTTCATCCATTTTGACGGCCATGACTTTTCAAATGGGGTGGCGATTAAGCACCACCTACTGTAGGAAATGGGATTTTTGGGTTACACTCCGGTAAACTAACATAGCAATGGAAATGGACCCTGTGAAGATGTAGTTCCTATTGAAAATGGGGGATATTCCAGCCAGCTATGTGAGTTTACCAGAGGGTAATTTCCAGACAGGGTACAGCAGTTCCTACCTTTTTCAAGGAAACACCATCAACGGATTGCTTTTTTTAGTCGCATGTCATGGGCGTTGGATTCCTGTTTTTTTTTGCTCCCAGCTTGCAGCGATTTTTCGTGCCCAAAGATGGCAACAAAAAAACACAACCCAAAAGTTGGTGACTGGGAAGAAAACTCCTATGGGGGTTTCCTAAAATGGTGGTATACCCCAACAAACCTATGGGTTTTCCTACTAAAAAATGATCATTTTGGGGTGTTGGCAATTTTTGTTAGAGCAAATTTTTGGAGTTGAGAATTTAGAGCAAAATTTAGAGATAGAATCCCTTGAGAATGGAGAGCAATTTGATGAATTTGCAGCTACTACCACCAGGATTTAATCAGCGCATGTTTGCTTGGAGCTCAAGTATTTAGTGATTTTGCCGGTATCGAATCTCTTAATTTTTTGGAACCTATGAGAACGGATTTTTTTGTTATGCCCTTTTGTACCGAACTTTTGACACCTGGTTCTAGGGGACTTTGAGGAAGGTAACTACGATGAGCCGAAGCTTTTTTGGACCTGAAACCCAACTTTACTCCATGATTACAAAGACTTAAGGGTGATGAAAGGCGCTGGAGATGATAGGGGAACGGCTAGTGGTCACAGTTCACCAGCTTGAAATCAGAGGGAATTTTGCTTGTTGGAAACTCCCCCGCCATGTCGTCGGCAGAAGTGATTCTAACACGACTTGGCTTGTTGGCAGGCGAAAAGTTGGAAAGTTGCCATGATTTGGAAATGGGATGCTTCAGAGGTTACCTCTCAGAATCGAACCCCGTGGTAAAATTCAACATGGTTTTTTTGGTATCTATATACCTGGAATATCGAGATGAGTTCACACACCCTAGGGTATGCCGGTATGCCTTTAGAACTCTCTCTAAAAGAATCTTTTCGAACCTGTGAATCCTGTGTTTATGACCTTGCAATTTTACATGCAAAAACCCCTCATGTTCGTTTTGATGTTTCTCTCACTTCCCTCAAATGTGTCCAAAGGCCTTGGAAATTCACACCATCACCGTGGATTTTTTTGGCTCCCACATCAACATTCCATGTTCAACAGTCCATGAAGAAAATGGCAAGTGGGCCCCGTCACCAGTTACGACTAGGGTAGTCATAACTCCATTTTTTTTCGGGGTGAAATAATCCCAGTGAGGCCAGTTTGGGGCCCGATTTCACTCCATTTAGAACGAATCTTGTGTCAGGTGATGAGGAGGCAGATTTGCTGCCGCATTTTCAAAAGGTTTTTCCAGTCTTGTTAGATCTCATTGCTTCAGCTCCTTTGATGAACATCTCGCGATGAGTCGGAGAGAGATTTTCGTTGTTCGGGAGTTTTTTTTCGGGGTCGAACATTTTTCCCTGCAAATACCATGGTACATCAGCATTGGCTGGGCCTTTTTGATGACTACTACCTTTGGCAGTCTAACATGGCAATAACCAATGGACCAATCAACCATTTCTAGATGTATTTCCTCTTGGCAAACAATGATTTTCAGCAGGTTATCGTTATTTACAGGGTATAGATGCTGAAGAAGATATGCGCACAGCGGAGATGTTTAACAGTTCCACCTCACACCATCAGGGAAGAACTTCTTCCCCCTTTTTGCATGCAGCAATGGGCCCCCCAATTTGTTGGATACGTGGATGCAAATTCCTGGTGATACTCAATTACAACTGGGGTGATGTGTAAGGTTTACTGGGGTGAAATATCTCAATATCAACTAGGGATTTCTGCCCCTTACTGTTGAAGTTGTTTTTTGAATTGTACCCTCCCTGAAACTAACAGTTCTCCCCTGAAAATAGACCGAGCCCCAAAGGGAAACTAGTCTTCCAACCATCCACTTTCCGGGGGTGAGCCGTGAGTTTTTGGGAGTGTAGATCAACGTGATATTTTGATGTTTCGTTGGTATACGGTATTGTTTGAGGTTCAAAATGCTACTTGTTGGTGGTTTCATATCCCTGGATGCAAAGAGGATTTCCTAGTAAAGGTGGGATGAGTTGATTTCCCCAATATAAGGAGTTTAGGCCATAGGTGGTGGCAACTCAAATATTTTTATTTTCACCCCGATCCCTGGGGAAATGATCCAATTTGACTAGGGCATATTTTTCAAATGGGTTGAAACCACCAGCTAGGTTAATTTTCAGCGGCGTAGTTTTTGTTGCATGTTTCACGCTCAAGGAATAGACTAGTGATAAATGTGTACATGTGTCGAGGTGGGTGTAAGAAATTTGCCAAAAAAATTAATGTCGCCGATTTGTTCAATCGGTCATGTGACAACAATGTGATGGCTTGCTTTTTGAGGTCATGTAACCTTCAGATTTTAAATTGTTGGGTTTTTTTGCCATCCTTTCTGATTGGTCTAAACATAGTGCACCACCAACCCTCCCAAGCATCAGTTTTGATAAGAAACATATATCAGAAGCACCAGCAATAGTTTCGGTTGATAGAAGAACCTGCTTAGTTGAGTTGAAGTTGGAAGGCGAAAAACACCCATGCTACATGATCTTACCATTCCTAAACAGCATTTTTCGGAATGTAGCGAATGAACATGTTGCATGAACTCGGTGACTTCGCCGTTTGCTTTATCCTACATGCGCCTGATGTTTGACATAGACCCTGAAAACAGGACGTATCCCGAAAGGAAAGGAGAAAGTCTTCTAAGCATCATTTTTTCAGAAATCAAATCTCTTTGGTGGTTTCAATTACTTTCCATGTTGACCCCAAAAATGGGGGAAGATGAACCCATTTTACCTACAAAAAAATTCAACTGGCTGGAGTTATAACTCCACTTGTAAGGGTGAAATAGTCCCAATTACCCCATTTATAAGGTCATTTGTAGAGGTTACAACTCCATTTATAGCCAGTAGGGCCCTATCTTTGCAAGGATAGTACATGTTTGGATACCTGAATCTCCTCTCATTTTGCTCCCAAAAAAAATCTGAGGCTGGCCGCACTGGACAGGAAGATGCGGATTTATTGGAACATGCCAAAGAATGTCACTGGGAGGAAGGGTTGTAGGATTCTTAAGGGTCCCGTGGTGTTCAAGGGGAGGGTGCAACTGGGGAACCCTAAGGATTCCTAGGGGGGATTGGGGAACTTTAGGGAAGAAATCCGGGAATCACCACCCCCCCTTAAGAATCCTATTAAAGGGATTTAAAAGGGTAGTACGATTTTTTCCAACGATCATGGAAGTAGAAAATAAATCCCCCCTTAGAGACTAAACTAAACTCATCTTTTAGGGGCAAAATGTTCCACTTCCATGATGAGTATGTTAGGAAGAGTACCCCCCGAAAGTTTCACATGGAACCTGAAAGCATGCCTGACATATCCCCCCCTCAAGTAGGTCCTTGGAATCGTACCAAAAAAATCAACCAATTGTCCGTCGGTCCGTTGATGATTGTTACCTAAAAAAAGAAACCAACCAACAGCGAGTTTACACCTGGACCCCTGAAAAATGATGAATTGGAAGACAGTTGTTGCCTTTCCTTTTTGATAATGGTCCCCTGAAAATCATTTGTTGGTTGTTTTCCTTGAAATGATCCCCAAAAATGATGACTGGACCCCTGAAAATCAGTGGGGAAAATCTCAACATCAGTTTTTGCATTCACCGAGTTCTAAAACTCACGACGTTGCTTTTTCGGGTTTTTCTTGGGAGCTCCCCTTGGCTCCAACAACTTGCCATTCGCCGAGGTTTGACCTATTTGTTGAAATACCGAGCTCGTTACGTGATCAACGAGTTACCGAGCTATTTGAAACAGTATGCCATCCTCTTGACACTTGGAGGGGGATTTATGATTTTTTTTGTTCGGGATTTTTTGATGGTGTTTTTTGTTCGAAAACGGGGGGAGTTGAAGGGATAAAGAGATTTAACGCGGAGGAAGCCGGGTATGCCCGGGTTTGTTGGTAAACAACGACGGAACCCCCAAACAAAAAAATCCTTCAATGCCGCAAGTAGTTCTTTTTTAACAAGACGATGACCTTGGATACTTCGGGGCCCCGATGTATCCGCTTTCGCCTCTGGTGTTCGCGATTTTTCGCCTGAAAAGGCCTGAGGATTTTCTATTTTTCGAAAAAAAAATAAATGGCCCTCAACACTTCAGATTGCTGGAAATAGAATTTGCAACATGATTCGGAAAAAAACAGCATGTCTCCCTTTCAAACGACCCTTCGATTTATCTAGCTATGTACTTTGAACCCTGGTATATCTTAAATTGATTCTTCCAAACTTGTTTCTTTTGTACATTTTTCATGGCTTTTCCACCGAAGATGGCTTGCGTGAGGAGTCCTTGGCAAGTGTTCCAACAAAAGGCCTGATTGAAACCTTACTTTTAATGGAACAATGACAGGTTAATTGAAAAATCCCAAGGTTATTGGTTAGTTTTTTAGGGGATTTTTTGTGGTTAATGGTTATTGAAAATGACATAATATGTAAAGGGAAACCCACCCCCAGGTTAATCCTCACCTATATAATATGATGGTGACAAATTTTGACAAGTCAAGCGACCCCCTGCTGGTTGGGCAATTCAACTTCACCATGGGACACTAACATATCACCAACATGTTCAGGTACCTAAAATGGAGGTACTGAACCTTATGTTCGGCTATTTTTAGGGGTGGGTTCCCCTTACATAAGCCTTACATACAGCTTTTATAGGTGAGGATCCTCCATTTTAAGTACCTGAAATGTTTTTGGTGAACATATCCACTATCCAGACGCACTTGAAACTGATTTTCGCGTTCCCCAGGTAAGATATGTATCCGCTCCCTGATGGACTGTTTTTTTCTCGGATGTGTTGAAACCAGTACCGACTTTTTGAAACGTTGTATTTCTCTCCAAAAAAAAAGATAAAACCGAAGCAAGATGGGCCCGCACTAGTTATAAGTGGAGTTATGGGGCCCGTATAAATGACCTTATACATGAGTAATTCGGGGGGGTTCATCCCTATAAGAGTATAACCCGGACAAATGGCCTTATAAACGGGTAAGTCGGGGTATCACCGCTATAAATGCCCAAAAATCAATAGGTTTCGAGGGTGTTTTTTCACCCCTAAATAAGTGCGGTCATACTATTGATGGAAGAAATCCTGCACCGGTTGATATGGAGAATATCATGTTTTTCATTAGGGTTTCATACATCACAGGTGGTTGTTAGCTGGATTTCTGAACAGTGTCAACATATCCCACCCATGGAAAAGGAACATCATGATCCCAGCAACCTGTAAATATGATAGTTCCCTGGAGGGTATCACCCCGAAATAAGTGGAGTCATATTTCCCTGGCAACAAAAACTGCTAGCCCCCAGTTGGAGGATTATCCCAGTTAGTAAGTGGTTAGTAACCCCTATAAACCATGGAAATGTCATTTGCAAGGGGGTCCCACAACCCCCCCTTCCTTAGGGAAACTTACGATCACCATGGTTTTTAACCACGTATCCGACTCATCCTGGGGATGATCCTCCAAGTTGACGGTTGCCACAACTTTGCCATCAAAAAATTGTAGTTGGGAGATATTCTCCTTTTGGGAAGGCATAGTTTTTTCGGATTGCCAATGATCCTCCAAGCACAGCCGCTCAGCCCATCATCCAGGAAGCATCGCAAGATCACCATTCGACGCTTCGGAGCAGAAAGCCTGGCGTTGGTCTTTCGTCGTATTCCTGCCTCGCAGATGTCACAGGTCCCCAGGGAAGGAAGGGTTTTCAACCAAGGTTGCCAGGTAGAAGTTAAAGGAAATATAACATTTTTTGTCTAGAGGGGTGAAAAAACCCTAAGTGAAATCCATCTTTAGTGCATTTTTCAGTAGAGGCATGGAAAAAATCAGTTGCAGATGTTTTTTGGATTGGGCATGGATTTCTTTGAACAATCAGTTCGAAACCATGGGTTTTCGCCAAAGATTCGCCTTTTAAGAACAAATCACAAAGACACAGAAGTTTTTGAGGAATTTGTTGTACACCATTCAGCAACATTGAACGACCCACCAAAAAAAGAACACCCTGAATTCCATGCACGGAAAGCCGGTGGTTAGAAGGGAGATACAGTAACGTGGCACCTGCCTTTATAATTTGGGTGAGAATATGCAACATCTACAAGAATTCACCCTTTGCATTACTTAATCATCCAAATTTTGACCTTGTGTTTAAGAGTAGTCATGGTGTCATGAAAACATCTAGAGCCCAGAAAAGCATCTACGTTTTGTGAAGAGTGCTTCACCCTGTACTTCTTTGGGTGTTTCTTTGCGGCATGCCAGCGCTTCTTGGCTGTCCGAACATCAACCCAACCCAAAATTACCCATATTGAAGGGATCAAGTTTCCTTATTTTCATGCAAACGTATTCGTCTTGAGGGAATTGGCCCTTCATAATGCATTGCTTAGGTTAGTATCATATAAATCGGCCCCAACCCCAAAACACTACTTTTACCTGACTGCCAGGCAGTCCTTGATGTGTTTGATTTATTGGCTGATGCTTCGGCAGACGCGGATGTACTGGCAGATGGTCTTAGCATTTTGTTGGCCAAGACCGTGAAGGGAGTCCAACGACAGTTCCGCAACAAGACGACAGCGGTCTTGAAACCACTCTTCAAGGCTAAAGTTGGTTTTTTGGGGCCGGAAAAATGTGATAAAATCGACAGGCCTAACCACCGTGTTTTTTATTTCGGCTAAGTAATGGGTTTTTTCGGGAGTTTCATGAATTTGTTCGCTTTCTCCTGTCATTTTCATGGGTTCAGTGGATTTTTTGGTGTCAAACCATCACCTTCAGGGCTTCAAATCAATGGGATTTTCCACCTGGTGGTCCACTGCTCCTATGTGCAAACTGTCTGGATGCCATGGCAACCCAAAAAAAAGGTCTAAACCCTTTACGCCCTTTAAGAACCATTTGTACTCGCTGGTGGTTTGATACAGATTTCTTATGTTCACCCCGAATGTTTTTGGAAGATGAATCCATTTTGATGAGCATATTTTTCAAGTGGGCGGTTCAACCAACAACTAGTTCTTCATAAATCCCCCAAAATAAGATTCCCCCGGTGTTTAACCGGAGAACGGTCGTTTTCTCGCCCCAGATTTCTCCTCCACAGGTCATCCGTGGTGCCAAAACCGCGTGCCAACTACGGGCGGTGCGCATGGCCATTTTGCGCATGCGGAATCATGCGGGCACTTTGGATGCAGCAGGAGATTTGGTGGAGCAGATGGTGGCGAACTTCCGTGCTGCCTGTGCTCGATACGTGGATGTCGTGGAAAATGGAAGGGTGACGATTCCAGCTTCAAGACATGAGCCAAATGAGAGTGAGAGTGACTTGGAAGAAAAGAGGAGTGGCTCAAATTAGCCTGGGTGAGGGTACATAGCGGAGGATTGTTGATACTGCCGAAGGTATTTCTAGGATTATGAGTGATTCTAAAGATCCATAAATCAACTAACTTGGCTTGGTAAGACGGGCAAGATTCTGCATGAAAAAACAGATTTGCTGAATATGTTGCTGATTTCTCTGTTTTGTTGATCCACAAGACCCATCGCCCGGCATCAAGAAATCGAGATATGTAAGGGACCTGACACAAGGTCAACATGGTTCATGAGGCCTACCCTCCCCGAAGCTAACAGCCGAGTCGCACCTGAAACTTGATGGTTAGGTGAAAAACGATCCTTTTGCTGTTGGTTTTGGGGGGCAAAATTTTCGACCTATTTTCGGGTGGGTAAAACGTTTGCTGTTGGTTTTTGGGGGAAGGTGAAATTCAGAAAGGGTTCTCAGTTCAAGATGGCATCAGCTTGGCATCAGCTAGTCAACACGACTTCATTGGAGAAAATACCCTTCCACACAACTTCATAGCCTCCTGAAAACTGACATCAATGGAGTGAAACCTGGTTCCCTTAATAGGTGGGATTTGTACCATATAATCACCCAATTGGCAGTTTATACCACTTATGTATTGCCTATTGGGTGATTATATATCACCTACCACCTATTAAGGGAACCAGGAAACTCCATTGATCAAACCTGAAGTTTTGCCTCCTTGCAAAACTTCAATCTACCATTTTGGGGGTTCCATGTTCATCTTGGAGGGTGTACGAAACGTTGCAACCGAACTGAATGATGCGCTGATCGTTTTTTTTCAGGAGGGTGATGGGTGACAAGATGCGCAACAAGAAGCGTCATTCAAAAACTGAAAAAAAACGTCACGTCGGAGTTCACAAACAATGAGAAACACTGCCATCTTTTCATTTATCAAAGTTGAGTCAAGAAGGTGTTTTTCAACAAGAGTGATATGCATTGGCATATGCAAACTACAGTTGACACCTAAAGAAAAAAAAAACAAATGATGATAACAGTTCTAGTTGTGATAACAATGAAAATAATTCTAGGTGTGATACCCTCCAGGAAATTAACATATCCCCCTGATAAGGCATATTTGAAGGTGATTTTCCTTTTCCCAAGGTGGGATATGTTAATTTCCTGGAAGGTAATGTCCTGGAGTGGTGAAGTCGGAAGGCCCGACGCCAAAAATTGGAAAAAAAGAAATGTTAGATGGCTTATGGGTAGCTGAGGGTTTTTAACTATAACTGGAAGTTATGGGCCCCTACTTATAACTGGTTTGTTTGTGGTGCCCACTTGGCATCTTTCGATAAACCCATGGGGGGAATCCTTGACGAAAAAAAATCTCAGGTGAATCGGAAGAAGTGGCCATGACACCAGAGGATTACCCGAATTTGTTGGGGTGAGGAAAACTGGATTTTCCAAGTTACCACGAGTTTCATTGAAGCATCTATCTAAGGTTGTTGGAAGCTAAGAGGCTGAATTTGTTACAATCTGAATTTGGTGATCTACCTACCCATGGTCAAAGTACATGGCACTGTTCCCAAAAGGTAAGTTAGTACAGGGCTTATATCAACCAATACATGGCAACTGTGCCATCTACTTTTTCCCTGGTGTAATGATTTTTGTTCTTGAATACTGTCCTAAAGCTGGATTGGTTGTGAGATGGAGGACATTCTATCTTTTTGTTTGATTTTTTTGTTTGTTTTCCGCGTTGTACTGCACTATTGTAGTCTAGCAAAGCATAAATGTCTTATTTCAGTTTTGCATTAGATGTGGTCAAATTAGTTCGCGACCGAAAACACGACCTGACCTCAAAAGGTAGCTGAGGAAGGGAAATCCCCTTATTTCAGGGAAATCTAATAAATCTCCTTTGGTGAAAGATTGGTAATTTGGCCAGATTAGATACTGTAACTAACCTGCACTTTGCTATCTCATGATGTTTTGAATGCTGCAATTCGTGCAGATCCAGATGCAGATTGGATGAAAAATCCACGGGGAAACTCCATGCAAGTGCATGCCTTGATGGCGCAGAGTGAGAGAGAGAGAGAGAGGGAGTGACTTATTTCTCACAACAAAAAGTATGGAGTCATAGAGTTATAGATCATTAACAACCAAATACAGCTGTTTAAATTACCATCACTTGATACCCCCCCCCAACCTTTCTATGATGTTTATGATTTTATGTCCAAAAGTTTTTTCCAGCTCCAAGAAATCTCCAACAGGACCCACTGAACGGACCCCGAAAAAACCTGAGTGAATCTAATAGCCCTATCAACTTCCTTAGGGAGGTCCCATTCAATTTTTGATGGACCAGGACAACGAACGTGAAGTGCTCTTCTACTTAGATTTGGTCGTCTCGTGGGTCTATGCCAAACCGCGCCCACGCGATTGCCATGGAGAGAGTTGGCAGGTGGGGGATGGAGAAAAACCCCCGGAGCCAATCGTTGTAAATGGAGTTACAAGGGTGTTTCCGAAAATAGTGGGTTTTCCCCCCAAATCATCCATTTTAATAGGGTTTCCATTATAAACCATCTATTTTGGGGTACCCCTATTTTTGGAAACACCCATAAGATGTTATAACCCCTTTCAAATGGCCGAAGATAAATGGGTTTCACTGGATATTTTAAACCCTATACGTGGAAGTGATGGGCCCCTATTTATAACTTGTGTTTTGGGCCCAGTTTGTAGAGTTGTTGTGACTTGATACAAATTGAGCTAAATGATGACCCACGAATTAAAATGGGTTGAAATTTGAAAAACTATAATTTAATTAGTTTAAGTCCCATGATCATCTATGTCCATGAGGAGTTTCACTGGAACATGTGGGCTAGCAAGCACAAACCACAAACTCATCATACAGGTTTCTTCGCAAAAGGCCAGACCTTAGGTTGTTTTCAAAGCTGTTTGTGTGTGTCATATTTGCATATAGCATTCACATGTGTATATATATATGTATATATATATATATACATATATATATGTACCCGCTTTTTGGCTGCAAAATCATCAGAAAAGTTCATACGAGGTCACCGTGTGTTGCAACACAAAACCAACATACCAAAGGCCAGACAAAAGTTCAACTAGAAGAACCTCAGCCTCTCCAAAAAAACGCCCCCTGAAAATTTGATATAGAACCCAAAAATCACCACGGGTCCAGTCATGGAATCTCAGAGACCCCAAAAAATGGACGTTTGTTTTTCGGGTCGACCCCACTGCCGGGTGGTGATAAATTGATTCGATACCACCAAGTGGTTCTTGAGCAAATGGTCATGGCCTGGTTAGGGAAGCCCACTGGTCGCCATCATTTTGTGTTGACTGAGGGAGCATATGGATTCTTTAATGGAAAATCTTTAGCTTGATTCATGCTTAGCTGCTTGGAAAGGTAGCGATTTGGATCTAAAAATTCCTTGCACCATTTTGGAGCTATTCAAAACCTATATTTCTTCCGGTTGTTTCAAAAAGCAAATTACACATATCCTTGGCCAACTTCCATTTGGGCCCGTTGCCGTTGCCACCGTCATGGCCAACAACCCCCGTGGCGACAACTTGGGGCCACAGCTTCAGGCCTTCATGGCTGTGGTGGTGGAATGCATCGCCACATTGCTACGAGTTGGAAACTTGACCCAGCCGGAGGCACCGGAACCGGAAGCGGTTGCGGATGGGCTCCCAGGATGAGTCGGATACGTGGTTAATAACTAACCTTGGTTGGTAAGTGCCCTAAGTGGGGGTTTGTTTTCACTTCCAAATGGCCTAAATGGCTCACCAAAATAGGGGGGTTACTAACTTACTGACTGGGATGATCCTCCAAGTAGCGGGGGTTTGGTAATGAATTTCTGACTTGGGATTTGTCACGAATCGATGGATGACTTCAACCAAAAAGTTTGGTAAAGCATCGGAATTACAAGGGGAATCCTCCCAAAGGTCCCTCCCAAAAAAAGCCCACTCTATTGAAGCTTCGAGCCCTTTCTTCGTTGGTGGCCCTCATAATCAGTGTAAGCCGCCTTCCAGGACTTCGTGAGTCACACAGTCCAGACATGAAAAATCGCTGCGTTTTCCTCACGTTTGGCAGGTCAAAGTAGGTATTGTTGGCTTTCCACCCAACTCTATGGAAGTGAGAGAGACTTCCAAGAGAGCCTTCATGTTGCTGTGGCGTGCCATGCCCAGTATCTTCGCACCACTCTGTACCTTGGTAGTTTTACGACATGGTTGAGAAAATGATACTGGTTGCTTACTAGAGATGCCTATTGTAATCGGCGATTTGATGGACCCTTTTTACCCAGGGTAGTTTTTCACCCCTTGATGTAAATCAACCACTCAGATGTTTTTGTGGTCGCTGCTTTTATTCCTGTCCCCAACAGGTAGTTTATTTCCTTGAAGCCTCAACTACAGTGAAAGGTTTGGTGACATTTATAAAAACTTCGCCGACCAACACAAAACCCCGACTTTGGTGAAACTATTGGCCTTTAGGAATCTGTCCCCCCAAGTAAGGTTTTTTTAAAGGAGATATGTGAGAAAAACCATGCTCTTCAACCGTGGTTTTTGGGGGTT
The DNA here is from genome assembly GCA_000507305.1 of Breviolum minutum Mf 1.05b.01. NCBI lineage: Eukaryota > Dinophyceae > Suessiales > Symbiodiniaceae > Breviolum > Breviolum minutum. The sequence goes on along the minus strand of DF240666.1, from coordinate 107,488 downwards.
GGCGTGGGCTGAAATTGAAGATAGACACCCAAATAGCCGAATTTGAAGCCGGGGATGATACACTTTCCAAGGCTGATCATTTTAGGTATTTATGTCGTATTCCACGGGTGACACACCCATTTTTTGTTCCAAAATAAAATGCACTTGAGGTCCAGAAGGTCTCATTCGCTTATTGAGCACTGGACCATTAGAAGAGTCTTTAAGCTTGGCTGCTGCGGTGTTATTACCCGAGCCACTACGACATTTGGAACAAGTTCCATTGCTTACAAAGAAGTTGGCAGAAATCACGTCACTTGGGGGATCAAACCTTTGGGGACTGGAGGGATCGGGGCGGTTCCTTCGGAACCCAAAAATTTTTACCAAGGATTCAAGCTGCTTGTTTTCGGGGCCAACCTGCGGGTTGGTGGCGTTGGGTTTTTTTAACGATGCTTTTAAGCTGTAGGAATGATATGTTTTTCATGTTGGATGGTGTTTTTTGGGTTTTTGTAAGGATTTTCCTCCCCCCCCCCCTTCACCCAAAAAAGAAAGGAGGAGCTGGAATTGATGAAGATCTAGCCAAAGCAAATGGGTTTCTGTCCCTGCCCCCGCAAAAAAAAAAGAAAAGTCAAAATCGCTTGAGAAAATCTCAAGAGTCAAGCTGTGACGTTGTTTTGGGTGAGAGGCTCCCAAGTTATACCTCACTTACAAATTAAAGATTCAACCAGAAACTCTGTAACACCCCAGTAGACTTTCATCCCCTATAGAAACACATCAACCATTGCCTGGGTGTGCTGTAATTTTCTTGGAACCAGGATTTCTTTTCACACTATTGTGGTGGTGTCCATAGTTGGTAGTCATTTGGTTTGTCGTGCCCAGTAACAGCTCACAAGGGAGCTTCCACGTTGTAACCCAAACCCGCTCCTGAGAGACACTACTCGCATGCTAAAATAGAGTAACCCAGTCACTAGGAAATTGATCCTAAATTCCCAATCGCACATCGCCAGTTACCTTCCCAATCGCATAAGTTTTGCAACCCCAAGGAACGAAAACCCAAGTAGTTGGTTGTACCCGAAATACTAGCCCGTTTGCAGTTTTTAGGTGATTGTTGAAAGTCACCCCCCAACAAATAGAGGCAACAAAAATCACCCAACTTACTAACGAACATGTTTTTGTTCAAGAAATTCAAGGCTCCAAAATCTGTGAATTTAGCTAAGGCTTTCGTTTTGGGTCCACTGGATTGTTGGAAATTCTCATTTCGAGATACTGGGGGACAGCAAGCACAACTAGATGGCAAAATAAATCATGCAATGAAGAAAGGTGTAGTGTACCCCTTAACAAAAAATAACACGTCCCCCAAAAAGAGACCATTTCAAAAGGGATGTTCATCTTCCAACCATTGATTTTCCAGGAGCGTATGTTACTTTTCGGGGGAGTACTTCCTATAAAAAATGGCTGGTGATTTTCTCGCGTTTTCAGGGCCGAAGGGCTAAACAATCCGAAAAGCATGAGCGATTTTGATTGGTTTGAGGTTCACCTCAACTGGGTGATGGTTTGATATTTTGAAATGTTTACTTTTACATGGAGACATGATCCAATTTGACGACTGCGCATATTTTTTTGAATAGGTTGCTTCAACCACCACCTAGTGACCTAGTCAATCTTCCAACCCTTAAACAACTTTGTAGATCCCATCTTTGTTGTATTTGAGGTGGAACTTCAACCCCCCATCCCCCCAGGTTTTTTTCCACATCTCCAGCTGGAGACCCTAAGGCATGAGATCTTCAGAGAAGGATCTCCAAGTGAGCGACTTCAATCTGAGATGTGCACCAGCGCAGCGCAACTTCATCGTTGGGATGCACCAGATATGGAAGCAGTTACCTGGATTCTGAGAAAGGTTTGCTTGGTTGGTAAATGGTGAAGATATGGGTGTCATATCGTTATGTTACTGTATATATGTAAATATAATATTTATATAATATATATATATGCTGTTTATATGTGTATATGCGTACTATGTGTGTATATATATATATTTACAGGCTAGATATTTATTTACGTATATGTATTTATTTATATATATACACGTAATGCATGTATTTATATATACATATTATTCGATTGGGTTGTCACCCTTCCCAGTAACAGTTACAACAGGATTATCATGTACATTTTAGTAGAGGATCCCTGTCCGCATTTGCCACTGTTACTGGGAAGAGGAACAACACCATATTATATTGCATATGAAAATATATGTAGTGTATGTACGGTTATCGAAAACTGTATAAGTTTTATCAAAGTTTATTGTATCCCAGTATCCCGGCCCATAAATTAAGGTTGTTTATGTACTTGTCTGAAGGAACTGTGAATGAAAAACACGTTTTGTTAATTACTGCAAATGGGAAACTGGACGCCAGGGATAGACCCAATAAGAATGATTCACTTCCAACTTTTGCTATGGAAGTTAAACTAAGAGACCAACCTGTTCGTTTATTCTATCTGAACCATGTTTATTTAAAAAACACCCTTTTTTCACCCACATGATGCCTTTTTTGCCCAAGTATGTTGCCATCCAGTCAGTTTTCTTCGAAATGGTGGAACTTCAGAAGCAAATTTTTCCACCGGAAAGATTCCGGGCGACATCTCATCATGGGAATCGGGCAAGCACGCCCAGGAAATGAGGCCGCATTAAGGGATTATGAAGACCCACCTGTTTGTCCCCTAATTAGGCCGCAAAATAATGGCCTTATTTCATATCTGGGGGTGGCTCCCAATGGGTTTTTTTTAGACCCCCTTCAGATTCTGACTTGTCAGCGGACAAAAATTCTTCCCGTTGCAAAACATCCCCCTGAAAAAATCCATGGGACCGGTATATTTACCTACACGAAAACCATAAAAATCAACCATTCATGTAGGTAAATATGCCATACATGTACCATAAAAATTGCTGATTTTTTGATTGATGGTATGGATCCCTGTTTGATCCAAGGCGCACAGGCTATTGGAAACCTTGGAAGCCATGACTTTGGATTCTGAGATTCAGATGACTGGAGCAATGGCATGTGCAGGTCAGGGTTTCGACGTTGCGACGGATCTTTTTGGATGTTTGGACCCTAAAAAAACGGAAGGCTACTTGGGGGGGTGCCGTTTTTCTCGTTTAGAGGGAGTGGTTTTTTTGGGATGGAAACTTGGGTGGTGCTTTCAAAGAGTATTTTTTGTTTTTAAACCCGGATCCTTGGGGAAATGATCCAATTTGACTTGCGCATATTGTTTGGAGTTGGGGGTAGTTGCTCCACCACTACCTTGAATTCCTGGATTCACCAGGTGCCTTGCTTCGCTTGGACACCTTGGATTTGCCCTTCTCTCGTTTGGCCAAGATCCTTGTCTTGGCACGACCGGGAGCCGAGTTGCGAGGAGGGTTGCTGCAAGCGCGGCTCTTCCAGTGTTGCATGAGCACCAAGGTGGGGAGGTGCCGAAAATACCCCCGAAGGGGGTGAAGGCAGAAGTGGAAGCCCCTACATACCCCCAGCCCCTGAAAATGACCTATAACTAGCGGCTGGAACCTGAAAATCACCCGGAAACTAGAAGGCAGAAGCCTGAAAATGACCTCCCCGCCTAAACCAATACCCTCTGGATACCTAGCAGCTGGAACCCCCCCCCCAAAAAAAAAGGAGGTGTGGTGCAGGTGATGTTTTTTTTCATTTCGGGGTGATTTTCAGATTCCAGCCATTACCTGTCAAGGGATGTGAAATCCCAGAGCAAAGTCAACCCATCGGAAAAAGGCATCTTCCAAGAAATCTTCCTGGAACAAACCACCCGACCCATTACAACCCCAGTTACCTATTTCATGTTTCGGCCATTTCCAGAGGTTAATGCATCTCTCTCCCATTTGATAACATAGGTTCCCTGGCGGCCCATCTTGTTCCACCACCAGGCCATGGAGTCCCTCCCTCTTGACCTCTGGCCCGCTCCTGCCGCTGCGGCTCCCGGCGGTGGACCCTTGACGTCCACCCGTTGGGCGGTGGCCTGGGCCCTGACCGAAGCGCCGACGCCTGGGCCGCTCTTCGTGGCGGCGAGCCATGCGTTGGAGAAGTTGATGGAAAAGGAGGGCAGGCAACGAAAAAGCACGGCTGAAAAATGGAGATTTCCTTCCAAAAAAATGATGAAGGTGGAAAATGGGGAGTGGATAAAACTTAAAGAATAAAAAATCTGAAGGGTGCGGTTTTTGCAGATAATTTGCTGGTTTTTGAAACTTATTTTGTACGTCTTCCCAACAACTGCTTGAAATTAACAGCCTATCTTTAGGTAGAAAAATGTTTGGAGCCAAAAATGCCCCAACCAAAATGGGGATGCGGATGAACGAAGCTAAAATCCAGGTTTCTCAAAACATCCCCTGCTGGGAGAGTTAGTTTCCACATAGAACAATGTATAGGTGCAATAAACAGCTTCCTCAATATCAGGAGATGTAAAAAGATTTTGGTTTCTTTTCGTACTACCTTTGTGTTTAAACAAAAAAACGTTTCTTGGAGATGATTTTTAACCAGGAAAACCCTCACTTTCACCAGGAACACCTCCCGAAATGCCGCATGTATCCGCCTGTCAGGGATGATGCAATCATTCAATTGATGCCAAGCTGTTGGAAAGCAATTCAATCAACAAATTCTCAACTGCGTTTAGCTGCCTTACGTTTGGCGATGTTAATGCCACCTGAAGCTTTGGCCAAACTTTTGAAGCATCCTGGAGATCCAACAGAGTCTTGGGTGGTGGATGGTTACTTTGAAGATGTTTTTTTCGATTTTTTATACCCCAAAACATTGGGGAAGAGTGATCCAATTTTGGCAAACATGTATTTTTGTTTAATTTCTACCTCCCAAAAAAAAGTTTCGCCAAAAATGATTCCTCCAATTTGAGATCTATGTTTGCGCACCCATCATTTCTTCAGATGGCTTACCATGTTGGTTTGCCAAGCACCACAGTCTCCAAGGAGTTAGATGCAGCTGAAGGAGATGGATCTGAGCTACAACTCTTAGAGCATTGTGTGTCTTGGCTGCAGTCAGCATCAACCTACACATCTCCCCAAACCTAACCCCGTAGGCCCGTAGCCGGCCTTGAAAACCCATGGGTTTGGGGTAATTACGGAGTGGGTTGACTTGCCATGCAATGAGACTTGGAAGGGTGTTGAGCAAATCACTTATTGAATGCCTTATGAAAACCATTGGTTTCTGTTAAATTTCCCAGTGTTTCAACCTTCTTCGAGTACACCCCTGAAGCTTAACATGGTTCACCTGAAACTGGCCCCCTGGATATTCCGAGACAGATGGTTTTTTAGGGATCTAAATATTGGTGATTCACCAGGGGCCCTGGCGACTTGATTCAGGGCCAAATCTACAACCCTGATACCCTGCTTTAACGGCTTTTTGTCAGCCTTTCCACCAAGGTGCAGCTCGAACAGATTCCCCCGGATTTCTTCAACGAACGCCGCCGTGCGGAGCAGATCCGTCTGGTGGGACGACGGTTGATGGGACGCAGTTGGGCATCGATGATGGCCTTGCAAGTCATTGGCAGTCAGTTCCTTGGCGCGTTAAGGGGGGACGGGAGTCATTTGCCATCAAGGATCACCATCTTTTATGGGTTGGTTTGCAAGTTTCACCACTTTTTTCATAGTACTCACTCGAAAACTAACCTTGACACTGGGAAAACAAGCACTTGAAGATGTATCCCTATTAAAAATGATGATTTTCCATCGTCACGTTCCGTAGTTTTGTGGGGGTAACATATCCGACCGAAAGGGAAGTTCGGAAAATCATCCACTCAAAAGTGTCTTGGGAAGAGATATCTTAGTTCCCAGGAGGGTGAATTACCACATTGGGGGGAAATCAAACGATGCAAATCTATGGTGGGTTTTGAGGGAATGTTTCTTAGTGTCTTATTTGGGTTGGTAATACAATGACCACTGTGGGAGGAGGGAGGACCTTAGTATTATAGACTTCCTCCCGCAATCATGGTTCAATGGAAAGTGGCGTTGTATTTGAAAGGTAGCTGCTCTGGTAGATGCACCCCATTTTTCACTGAACCATAACTAGGTGGTGGTTTCAAATATTCTGTATTTTCACCCCGGGAAGATGAACCCATTTTGACTATATAATATGTTTCAGATGGGTTGGTTCAACCACCAACCAGATAATTACAGAGTTTGGGGCCTACACCCTGCGCCAGCTACACGGGTCACTCCATGTCACTCCTTGCCCCGATCGGCTCGGGGCGCCCCATCCAGGTTTTCCGTCCGCCTGGCCACCTTATGGCAACCTACGCAGGAGGCCTTGCTGCAAGCCGGTGCCCTGAAACGTTCCAAAGAGAACGAACAAAATGACGGCAGCAACGGGGCCAACACGACAGCACCGAAACGGAAGAACCTTGGAGAGATGAAAAGACCCTGGTGGTTTAACCAACTGACAGGGATGAAGAACCCTTATGAGCCAACTTAGATACCGACAGGTAGAGTTGTTTTAAAAGACAAAAAGGTCTGTTTTGGTTGGCTTTTGCGAGGCAAAGGAGCTGGGCATCCAAGTCGTGTGCCATTTTCGAACTCGGATTTTCGTTGACCTTCCCAACAACTTACGAACAAAAACAGATTCGTGATCCATGGATTTGTTTAAGGTGATGTTTACTTTGTACCATGGCAAGTCACCATTCAATCTCCATTTTGGATTTTTATTTTGTCTTTTTTCCAGGCATCTTAAGCGAATCCAAGTTTTCATGCAATGATACCCTGCATACATGGCTAGGGGGGGCTGGGGGTAGGTGAAGTTGCTCAATTGTTCAAGGAAAAGATCCTTACCTACCGAAACTTGGGGAAATGATTCCGAATTTGACAAATCATATGTGTCAAATGGGGTGTTGCCAAAGCCAAAACCACCAACCCAACCCTTATCACCCAATTCGAATGAAATCTACGGTTGCTTGGGACTAATCCAAGCAACCTTGGGAGGATACCTCGGTCTCGGTGTTATTTTTCTTGATGGTTTTTTCTCATACCATTGTGATGAATATTGTGAAATGGTTATTATACATTTTTTGACCAAAAAATCTAAGACTTTTGATATTTGTTTCTCAAACAAAACTCCCCCAGCTATCACAAATCCAACTCATCAACTGGAATGGTCCACGTTGGATGGTCCATGACCTATTGAATCCAGCGATTGCTGGATGGTAATACGTTCATAGCCTATGTGTATGTTTATGTAAATGGTGGTTTTTCTTTAGCTAGGGAGGGGACTCTTACATGCAGACTTGGAGTCATACTTCAAAGTGGCTATCCCGATATCTTCAACCAACTCATATAACAATAGAAATCTCAGATTAGCAAAAAACTCACCTCCCCCCCCCAAAAAAAAAAAAACAGCAGCAAATTTTGTACCGAAACTCTCCACCCAACAACATCCACCGTGAATTACCGAGGAAACGCCGCGTCACCAAAACGGAGTCCGTGGAAGGCGATACCGCGACCACCACGACGGAAACGACGACCACCACGACCACCGCGCCATCGCAGGGTTTTACCTTGATGGATTGGGCAGAGGCATCTCGGGGGTTGCCACCGGTCAAGGGCCGAACGGCTGGAAGGTTTGGTTAAGATCTAGGTGGTGGTTTCAAATATTTTATATGTTCACCCCTATTTGGGGAAGATTCCCATTTTGACTCATATTTTTGAAATGGGCTGAAACCGCCAACTAGTTTTCCTTTTTTTTGGGTGTGTTTCTGGAAAAATCCTTCGACAAGAAAACCCCATCATATGATGATTTAAGTAGGTGAGGAGAAATAAAACACTACCCGTGAATCTTTTGGTGTACATTTTGGTGGTTTGCTAATGTCCCTCACCAAAAAAAAACCGCCGGCCTTACAAGCAGGGATTATTTTGCTCACCTGCTTGTTCCTTTGTCCCTTAGGGCTGCAAAGTTGGGGGATTTATTTCTTGGGAGTGGCAGCCATGCCCCACCAGGTGGACGTGATGCCCTTCTTGCAGCCTGCTAGCTACACGGATGCCGCTTTGGATGAGAACAGCTGGTGGGCAGAGGCTACGTGGTGCCTTGACGCAGAAGTAGGGATTGTTGGATTGTTGTTTCATCTCAATTTTTGGAGGGGGATCAAACTGTCAATGCAACATCTAGGAGGTGAAACTTCATATATTTTTGATTTTTTAGCCGTGCTTGGGGAAATGATCCAAGTTGACTCTAATGCTTGTTCAGCTGGGTTGAAGCTACCAACTAGGATTACATCTGTGAAAAAATGATACCATGGGATAAAAGAAACAAAGATTGTTCGTTGAATGGGGAAGCCATTTTTTGGGGGGAGGATTCAAAGTTCATATTGAAAATGCTGCTGATGGATTTTGATAGATTTCCCTCCGAAAAAAATGGGAATTCCTACTGAAAAGGTAGATATGTTTTCCCCATTTTTTGTAGCGGCAAAAATCCATTCTCACCAGGGCTCGAGCTGGAACCCTGGGTGGTGGTGGTGATGGTGAAACTAACAGCAAGTTTACCTGGATGGTTGGAATACAAGCCCTTTCCTTTCGGGTCTAGCTCGAGATTCCTGGTGGTGACTGTTACTGTGGCATTAGATCCATCCTTTATCGCCTTCAAAAATTCAAAACCATACAAAATTTACCGTTGGAGCTTAACCCAAGTACCATCAGCCACGATTAGATTTCAACCAACTGTGAGCTGATGTTTAAGAACACATGTCCTAAAGATAGGAATCTCATGAAAGTTTTCCCAGAATACCCATCACATGCAAAAGACAAACTTCATCCCCCTCCACTTTGGTGCCCGAAAACACACATCCCGAAATGGTGCCCCGATCATGGTTTTGGAAGATGATCTTCGTAAATGATCCAACTAGGTGGTGGCAACTGAAATATCTTTTATTTTCACCCCTATTTGGTGGGGAAGATGAACCCATTTTGACTCATACTTTTTGAAATTGGGTTGGTTCAACCACCAACTAGTAAATGATCAAAGTTTCCTGGGTATCTCATCTTTTGGCGAAGGAAAAAAGTTTGGTCTACCCACTTTGCTGAAAAATTCACCTTCCAACTTGGTGGATGAGCTGCCCACTGATTAAAAAAGCGGTTAGTAAGAAGGGATAGCAATTTATAACTAGAGGAACACCCTACTGCTTTTTTGGGGACTAAAACTCACCCATGGTTATTTAACCACCCCTTACTACCAGATATTTTTGTTGCTCCAAGAGAACTCCCAACAGGCGCTCCAGTTTTATGGTAAAAAATCCTCCAGGTGTATCGCTGTTGCTATGATGGATTCTCAAGTGGAACGTCTTTGGAACACTGGAGGTTTAGCACCTGTGGTGCGACAGAAGAAGTTATTAGATCCATTGGAAGTCGAAAGTTGGGCCATGGAATTGTGGAAGAAAGACATGTGGAAAAGTGCATTGGAAGAGGTGTCGGGTTTTTTCAAAATGGGAACATGGATGCGGAGGATGACGATCGAGGTCTGATCTGTTGCAATTTTAAAAACAGTCAATGCCGTGGATTGGATGAGGGACGATTTTAGTTTTTTTTTTTTT
>DF240666.1:69087-97745 GCA_000507305.1 Breviolum minutum Mf 1.05b.01 | reverse complement strand
GGGGGGTGGCAAGGAATAATTGGTATTATGCGATGCTGCCTTCTTGAAACCAAATTTTACACAAACTGTATGACATAACGATCTATATATGAACAGGCTTTCACAGATTGTATTCGTACTGAAAATCAAAATGAAGCACTTTGTTTATTGACAGATATATACCGTCCCAGACAAACTCCTCACACGACTATTTCATGTTCCCAGCTGCCAAAAAAGACAACGTTGATAAGAAAAAGGGTCGTGATATTTCAAGGTTGTTAAAGCTCTCGATCATGCTACACTTCGTATGTCATTTCACAAAGTCGGACTGTAGAATCAATCCAGACAGTGTCTTCTTTCATTGCTACTATCCCATGGGCCCTTTTCAGTGCAACGCGCACACAGCGACTCTGTCAGCCCGTCTTATAGCCACGCGATCAACATCGCATCACCAGCGGAGCTGTCCACAACAGCTTCTTGTATACCCTCAAGTGCGTGACCAAACAAGATTTGTTGGAAGGTTTCTGCAAGAGTTTTCTACTATTCTGGGAATATAGTTTTGGTCTCTACACTTACTGAGTATTTCTGCAAAACGCTCCAAAGTGCGTGGTGCACTTCAGCAGGTCATCGGTTCACGATGTTCCCAGAGGCTATGATCCTGGGAAAGGGCTTGGTCTGACTTGATGAAATTTGCTAGAATAGACTCCAGATCAAAGCAACATGCAAAATTTCTCTTTTGCGGGTGTGTGATCCCTAGCTTCGCTTTTCGATTTGTGTGTGTGTGTGCCGCAAAAGACTATCTCAGAACCATGAAACTCCACTGTGTGCTTCCATAAATCTTACACTAGCAATGAAAACAAAAACAAAGCACAATGAACTTGGATATTTCATTCTGGAAAGCACGTTTTTCAAGTCAGGGGCCACCGCAATTTAACCATCTCAGAGTCCCACGCAGCCACAATCAAAACAGACAAGGTGCAGTCGTCAAAGGCAGCGCCTTCCCATCCACACACTGCTTTCGCTGCAGCTTTGTGGTTGGTGAAGCGGATCTTGGCCTGCTCTTGGCTCTCCAAAATGTACAGTCCAGCAATGTCACCTCGCCATGCGATGGTGGACGCACATGTCTGCAGAATTTTTTTTTACTGGCTGCATGCCAACGAAGAACCATGTCTATCACTACTACACTGCTAAGGACGTTGGATATTAAGTAAAGTTTTGATACGTACAAAGTGATCAGCATCAATGCGTGCAAAAGATCAGCGAGCAAAAACGACAAAGCTACCCCGCACTGTCCCGGATATAGGTTGTTGGGACAAGATGCCGAAAAAAGCTGCCTTGGTTCGAAGGCTTTCTTCAGTGTACTTGCCCTTCACAACAACTCTACACCTTTTGTCGACCCAATTGCGATTTTGCCACCAAAAGTCCTGAATGCAAAGGTGAACTCAGGGATTTCCCTGAGTCTGTGGAAAAACTCTATATAGTTGCTGAAACGTGTGCGATTGCTGCTGTCCTTCTTGTTGGTTTCGTTGAACCTTGTGCGGTTGCTGCTGCTGGGGCTTCTCGAACGCCTGGGAAATTTGATGCAGCCATCCAGTTCAGGACAAATGACTTGGAGTAAGGCACCCTATGATTGTGGATCTTGGCATTCAAATCACGTGCCATAATCATAGGCGACAAATGGGTGAACCGGCACAGCACGAGCAATCAAACTTTATATGTTTCCGTAAAATTGAAGATTTCCATGCAGCCACGCCACTCACTGCCATGCGACGTGTTAAGAGACGCCACAGGATCCTCAATGAAATGACAATCTAGACCCTCCACACAACCGTGATCTGCAAAAATGAAATGACAACATGGTGACTGGAATGACCAGAACTCTTGAACATTGATATCTTATTATTATGTGTGACGATCAACTAATCCTGATATCATTCAAAATCCGACAAGCCGTTGCGATACATGGTTTACATGGTACTTGCGCAACTTACTAGAGGCATCATTTCGGGAACCAGCAAAATCCCGCATAGTGCATGTACACAACTTACTAGAGGCCTATATACCACAGTCTGACGGAACATGTACATCCCATACATCCCACACTGAATTTGCGGCAAGATGCCACCGCTTGCACACAGTCAGTCGAGATCCAGGTAAGTGGTTCTGGTGGGAACGTGTAACGACCTCAGAGAAAATCTGCCGAGCTGCATGGGTGCATCTCAAGATTAGGGGCCCTAAAATCGACTGAGTAGACCAATATGTTTCGATCTTGGGTATTTCCTTTTTTGGGGTGAGCTCGGCTGGGCCTTCCAGCGATTTGGTGTCCTGAATCTGACTAGGGAACTACCATATAACGTTTCAAGTATCAACAGTGTTAGATTCTCTTTCCCCAAAAAGGAGTGGTCGCGCGAGTCATTTTCAGGGTGCACCTCAGACAGGTTGAGGGGGTGGGTTATCAACAATCAGGTTTCCATTTTCCCAGTTCAAGTCCGCCACAAATCCAATCAAAAAAAAGCAGCACACGATGGTCAAATCAAACGTCATGCGTGCAGCTACAATAATTAGCAGATTGCAGAGTAGTGGGGACAATCCTGAAAAACCAGGTTTTGCCCATGCAACCACGGATCTTTGTGATAGCACCACTGAATCTAATCCTTAGGAATCTGCCATCCGTGAATCACAGCATCCGTGAATCACAGCAACTAACCTCTCCTATAGGTTTCCAATCCGTGAATCACCGCCTTGTGCTGTACTATGAACAACTTGACACATGTTGACACTGGATTTTGCCAAGACACGTGCTCCAACAACCCAGTATTCTTGCTTCATTCCAGTGCTCTGCGAAAGGTAGGAAACTCTCTGACCCAACAACGAAGCCATGGCAGTAACTTGGTGTCTGCGGGTCTTGGTTTGAGCAAGATACGCCTTTGTTTTGACTGGGATGTTCCAAATTCAAGGACGTCTAAAGACGATCCGTAAGGAGGTAAACCGCAAATGGTGAAGTAATCCTAGCAATGCGTAATCCGAACCAGATTTGGATGTAATCCTGTAATCCCACTATCCGTAATCCTGAGCACAATCCGTGATCCGTAATCAGTAATCCCCGAAACGACGAGGTTGACTGAGAAAAAACAAATCAGGGACAAACACGAGGTGTTGCTATGTTTGGGGAAGTTTCTTTACCCAAATCGAACCTTAAAATCTTTACGTCAGGAGGTCGAGACTTGGTACGTGCCCGTGGAACCTGAAATCAATATAGTCTATACAATTGCTTCCCTTGCCCTTCCCTTTTTCGGCTATAGCCCGGTCAGGACTCCCTGTATTTGGGAGGAAACCGCTTACAGGGAAGCTAACTTATTATAATAACTGGCTTCTTCAAAAAATCCAAAAATTAAAGACATTTACATTGTCACCAAAAAACACACTATCTTTCCCAAATAGATGCGACATGCTTTGTGGTGCTAGTGCAAGAAAACGCCCTATTTGGGCCCAACAGCTCGCAATTTGAGCTTCGCTGCAGCGTGGGTTGCTTCTAGAGACCACGGGAAAAAACGCCCTATTTCGCCAAAATAAGTTGTTTTTTGGCGGGCCACTTTCAGAAATAAAGGAATCTGTGGGAGGTGCCATGAGCTTCCGGGCATGCCCTTTGCTTGCCGATGGCCTCCGCGATTTTCAGCGCTGGGGTTTGGACTGACCTTAAATCCAGGGACATGGGATATGTAGAGGCTCGATTCCTCCCATGGGTATGTCATTGTATTGTTTCAACCGACGGTGCCGCAAGCATGTCAGGGACAGCCGCGGCCCTTTTCCAACCATTGCCCAAAAAAACAAGCCCAGAACCTGCCGGAACCCTTCCGGAACCACGCTTGCGTTGCTTGCGGGCTGATTTTCTTTGTGGTGCTAGTGCTGCTGGCTCATGCTGTGGGTGCAAGAAAACGTCTTATTTGGGCCAAATAGCTCGCAATTTGAGGTTTGCTGCAGCGTGGATTGATTCTAGAGGCCACGGGAAATAAAGCCCTATTTCGCCAAAATAAGGTGTTTTTTGGCGGGCCTGCTTTTAGAAACAAAGGGAAACGAATTGCTGGCTGTGACCCCCGGCCAGCCCCAAATGGACAGTCTTTGGAGGTGGACATAAGTCCGCATGTAGGGAGGGGCGGCAACAGCTCGAGCCCTTTCCAATTCGCGCAAACCGGACCCAAATCTGTCTGCAGCCTTAAATGGACCTAAAACGCGTATTTTTTTTCTCATGCAGCAAGCTGCTTATTTTATATATATGCCGACCAAGCCTATCCGTAAAGGCTAATCCGTAAGCCTCCTTATCCGTAATCATCGTAAGGATTAAGGATTAGTTTTGAAGAAGCCAGTTTGATCTCGGAACCTTTCAGTTGAATTTTGCACTTGCAGACAAGACAAAGGCAGCCACAACATGTAAGATATTTAACCAATAAATAGGTATATGTAAACACCTATAAATACCAATGCAACAAAACTGCGGCTACAAGTCTACATTGCCTGGTTTGCTACAAGCAAAACATGTAAGGCCAGCTACAAAAAGTTAGCCCAACCAAAATGTTTAACATATTTATGCAGCATCCATGCCGACATCTGCACATGCAACAAAAATTCTACGGCTATAGGTTTACGTTGATTGGCTTGCTAAAAGCAAATCATGCAAGGCCAGCTATGCAAAGTTAAATAGCCCAAGCAAGACGTTTAACATACATTCAGCTTCAGTGCACATCTCACGTTCTTTTTCTACTCGCAGGTCGCGCTAGGTCAAGCCAATGCCACGACGAATGGGTAAAGGTGGGCGGGGTGAAAAAGAACCAACAAAATTACAATTACAGGTGAGTAGCACTCACAAGAGGTTCACTCTTGGGCTTCACTCAAAAGGGTTTCTCCCAATTAGAATTATTTTGCGAAAGATTCAGCTTTTTTGGCTAGAGCCAAAATTGGCATGAATGGAAGAATGATGCACAGCTAAATGATCAACATACACCAAGCCTGCCCAATGCACGATATGTTTATATCTTTCCACTAAATGCCGACAACTGCACATGCAACAAAAATGGTACGGCTATAGGCTTACGTGGCCTAGTTTTTTTTGCCATAAGTCTCACGCTGCAGCAGCACATCGAAACAAGATGCTTATATAGGCGCTTGGCCGAACTCATAGTATTCGTGCGTGGGCTGCTTCAAGGATGACACGGTTCTGCCATTATCGTATTCAGACGAGTCTACTTCTATTATGGATGGCTTCGTGAATTTTAACTACCCACTGCTCGCGGGGCCTATTCTTATTTTTCAGTATCTCAAGCCTTACAAGCCTTTGCTCTTGAGCCAAATGTCATTTGGTAAGAGCTTCCTGGGAGGGAGAACCCTGTCGGCTAAGGCAAACACCCTGCCAGTTAAATCTCATCCTTGTGACCTCTGCAAGAATAGCTCTCCTGCAGGCAATATCAACGTTTGGTAAAGGAACAATAAATAGCGTAGCAGCTTTGGATAAAGGATGCTATGTTGTGTCTATGCCTCCCAGATGCAAAGGAGCTGCCCAGATCATCGCTCTCGGTGGCACAGCCCCGTCTATGCTGCTCATATGCAGGAGTTGCCGCGAAGATAGTCTATACCAACTTTTTGAAGAATGAACATGAACATGCTTCAAGCGTCACGGACAGCACCTACAACTTGTTTGGGTGAAAAGGGAACTGTATCACAAAAAGTCTTGTAAATTTCAACATGAACTGTCATGTCATGTCTATCTTGTGCCCTTGGGTATGGTCGCTGCTGGAAAGCTAGTGGGCCGGCCAACTGCGAAGACAGAAAGTAGTAACACCTTGAATCTTGAAACAGCTCGATATATCAACAGTAATTGTCTTATGCCAATTAAGGCCACGTGTTGCGCGCAGATGGAAGCTAATCTCAACTCAAAGGCCTCTACCTCAATTTGTTGGCGTTGCAACTTGCTCGGGCCACATTTTTCCAACAGACGCGCGCAATCAAGAACGAGCTCCCGAAGAACGAGGCCGACTATGGACGCCTGCCCTCTTAATGCCTTTTGCCCTGGGCAGATTAAATGCCGTTCGGTGCACCTTTGAACTTGGGCGTTTCTTTATGGTGGCAGGCCTTTTGGCGACAAATTCTTTGATTCGATTCTTCTCCGCCAGTCGTTGTTTCTCAATTGGCAACGAGGCCTTTTTGCGGGCATCAGTGCCTGCCCATGCTGCCCACTGTTCCTGCGTCCACAGGCCAGCCCCGAGCCTTCTGGCCAAGACATGGCTTGAAAGGGTCTGCCGGGCAGTAGGTGAATAGAGTGCTGCATTATGAGACAAAAGCTTCGACAAAGTCAGGATGTCCAGCTTTAGTTTCAACGTGCTTCTATGCAGACGTTGTGTTTGCCGGAACCACCCATTGATCTCTGCATGCAAGCTTTCATTGCTGGTGGTCCCTGTTGGCAATAATAAATTTTCGGCAGCAGACATGGCTGACCTTACCCTTAAGTTGTTGAACAAATATTCCAAGCGATCTGGTTGACCAGCTTGCCAAAGCAATTGGCCTACGGATTTGCCTTCTTCAGTCTTTTTGGCAACTTCAGATCGGAAAACAGAACTGATGGCCGCCAGCTGCTCTAAAAACTCCACCCTACTCACCCACACTGTGGCCGCCTCCCCCTTGGTCAGAAGTTTGCGGGCTTTTGATTCAAGCATACTGCCGTCCAAGATTTGAGAACGCAGCGCTTCCTCGCGCGAGGTTAGCTTTGCATCTTGGTTTGAAAAGAAATTTCCCCAGTGCGAAGGCGACAGTGCTGCATCTTGGTTGCTGAACTTGGCGAGGCATCGTCGCAACGCTGCTGAACCTGCAGTTTTCTTTCGGGCTGATGATGATTCATAATGCATCGCTAAGTGGACAGGGTCCAACGTCAACGCCACCAGATTTGGCAAAACCTGCCGTAGGGTCCGGAACAATTTCTGACTTGGTGCGTCGGTGGCCACGTAGAGGACCTGTTGTAAGGCAGCAGGACTTAAGCTCGCCTGTAAACCTACTTGAATGTCTTCAGCACCTTCGCCAGGGGAAGGAAACATAGAGACGACAGCGCCAGTCCGGCCACGGACAGTAATCACCCGCGAGACACTTTCATGGCCATGAAAAGGTGCGTCTTCTCTGTCACTTTTCTTCATATTGAAAGGTTTCTGCCCAAGCACACTCAAGCATACTCTGAAAGTGCCATCGATCGAAATTGCTCTAAACTCCTGGTGCTTCACACACTCTTCTATCATGGAGGAGCGTAAGAGATGGCTCTGCTTGGACTGGAAGATGTCTTCAACCAGAGGCCACCACCGGCTAGTGTGTGAAGGTAGAAGGTTGACAAGCTTCGAGCCCCGTCGCACCGCATCGAGCATGAATCTAGGCCACACTGTCTGGACCTGGCCCATGTCAAGTGATTGCGGCAAGCCACTATTTGGAAGCGATTTCGACATCTCTGTCATTTGTAAGAAATCTATATCACACTAAAAAGCTACTACGCGAACGTGTCCATCCCCCAATCTAAACTTGCCTTGGCGTGGTGCAAGATGATCTCCTGGAAGACTTGTTCAGCAAAGGGCTTGGTGTAGTAGATGTTGCCCACTCGTCGAACCAATATACTTCGTCCGAGCACTGCGTCGTTCACAAACCGGGGCCCTGGAATTGAGGTAAAGCAAATTTTTGGAAAACATTTCACAATCAAGACCGCAAAACATTCAAATGCAAACTGTCACCCAACCCTAGCCACACCTGCGCAATCAAGTACAAGTCGGATGCTCTTGTCAATGCTAGTGTTGGTGCATGGCAACGGCGGCTGCACTTGTTCTCGCAATAACTTCGCACTGCGCTGCAAATATTTTCCATGAGGCTTGCCGGAGGAGATCATGTCAGAGTCGTGCAGGGATAGAATGCACTTGATTTGCTTCTTGCCCGAACAACAGAACTGATGCTTCTTCTCCACGTGATACTTCAACAGATGCTCTGCCACGCGGCCAGGCCATTGAAAGCAACGCCATGGGCAGCAAGGACAGGCGAAGCCTTTGGTGGTCTTGCGAAATTTCCCATTCTTGATAACAGCAGAAACCTCGTCGGCCAACTCCTCTAACAAAACCGAATCCACCACGACAAGACCACTATCCTCTAACCATCCATCCTTTCGGTCTGCTTCCATGTCCTCCTCGAGATCTTCTACCTCTTCTTGTTCGCTAGCCCGAGCACCGTTTGACTGGACTTCAATGATTTCTTCGTCTGACGCTGAATCATGAACTGCAACAGCCCCCTGACAAGCTCGCCTCATTCTGCCCTGCCCACCTTGCTTGCAGTCCACGCCTCCAAGCGCGCTAGCAGGCTTCTTCAATCCAGCAGCTTCAAGGTTCAGCAATGAGGCCAGATTGGGCCCATTGAAGACGTGGTCAAGACATTCTTCTGGCTTCCCTGGCTTGCACACCCGAAAGAAAACGCAGCTTGAAACGTCAATCCCCATTTCTATGGCCTCTGCCAAGGTATCGCCTTTCAACTTGTAGATACCATCTTGGTCGTATAGTGAGCAAGTACCCCCTTGACCTCCTTGGAAGCGCAAGCCCGCGCAATGTGGGGTCCCACTCGCTTCACAATGAAGCAGATAGAAGCCAGTCTGCAGCTTTGAGAATTCCAAGCAAGGCACCAAGCTCACATTGCACAAAGACTGGCACTCGCTGTATGACCTGACTAACTGGGATCTGGCTTCTTGAGGCTCCTCACTCAAAGCTTTCTCAACTGGCTGTTTGCCCAAATGGGCGGCGATAGCGGCCGGAATGCAATTGCCAGTCTGTTCCAATAAAGAATGGCCTGTCGACATGCTTGGCTCTTGCTCCGCCGACATGTGCTTGATGCATTGGATCACAGTTCGATGCTTTTTTTCCTTAATGCTGACACGAAAGCCTGTTCGTTGGGCAATGTAATCTTCGCTGTGTTTGCAAATGTCCTGGATTGACAAATCGTCGAAGGCAGAGACTCTAACGCCGTCGAAATGTAAGGACAAATGGACAGGCTTCAATGTTTCCAGATACCCAACCCAAGCCGTGAGAACATAATCTTCCAATGCAAGGTACAAATGGGACAAAATCGACATGTCAGGGTTTTTCTTGTTTACTTCCGAAGAGCGAAACCTATGAAACTCATCCTCCAAGAGAGATATGGCAAGCCATCGTAAATATATAGATACTTTGCTAAGGTCTGCAAGAAAAGCATTCGTCTTCAAGTGTTCCGGAACCTGCCCTCCATATAGGGTTGAAGTCAGCAACTTCTTTCCTTCTTCCCTATTCACTTTCAACTCGGCGGCGCAAATTTCATCTCGCCGCAAGGCACATCTCTGCAATACCTCCAACAAAGGCGTTGGCATAGCTGGCGAAACCTCCAGTTTCTGGACCAATTGAGCAAGAAGCGTAAAGACCGAGTTGCAAATGTCCAAATCGTGAGTATTTGCTACCATGTGTGCTTGAGCTCGCCTCGTGAGCTTTTGGGCTCCAAACCCTTGCACGATCTTCCTGGTTCTCAGTTTTGTTGTGGAAGGATATGCGTACCGCGTCTGTATGAATATGGAAGGCTTTGTTTCATTTCGGCTTTCTGTCGCTTCTTCTTTCACTGCTCTTGTGTTCTCTTGCTTCACCTTACCCACGCCGTCTGATTGACTTGCAACTTCGGCTTCGGGCCCTTTTATTCGTAGCCGTTTGCGTGCAGGGCTCTGAGACAACACTGACTGAGGCTCCTGGAAATTCTTTAAGAAGCTTGCACAGCTTTGCTCATGGTTCAAAATTTTCTCGATCTTCGCATCAAAATTGTCCTTCTGTTTCCTCCCTTCAATGGTCGGCCGTCCTTTTTTGCTTGCGGCATTGGAAAGGTTCTTGTAGACAGTCTGCAGTACAGCTGCATTCTCACCCCTGCTTTGGCATCCCTGTACATAGCTTGCGAAAGCTTCAAGGGACAGCATTTCTTGCAGTTCTGGGCAATAGCTCCGGTCCATGAACGGCACGATTGTTTCGAAAGAAACTTTGGTGGAGAGGCCAGGGACGAGAACAGTTTCAGTTTTGCCTCTAGGATTTGAAGATATTAAAACCTTCTTTGCTTTCATGGACTCGATCAACTCTTCTTTGGACATGTTTGGCAAGTCTTGCACATCATTCTTCCATTGTTTTCTTTTCAGCATTGGTTCAGTAATATCAAGCTTTCTTTGGCTCAACAGCTGACCGACCAATATTTCCGCAACCTTTTCCCAACAGGACAGTGAAGGTTCAGGACCGGCCTCATCCTCAACCACTATGACAGTTGCTGCGCGGGTAGGCATGCTTCGTAAATCACGAAGCGGCATGCCACATGCCTCCCGCATGGTCTGTTCTGTGAGCCCTTTATCCCCTCCCCAGTAAGCATAGTCCTCAATCATCTGCTCGCAATCGGCCTTGCTATGCTTCATCTCGAAAGCAACTTGCATTTGCAAAGCTGCCAAAACTGCAGGGCCTGAAACCAAAAACTCCTTCAAACTTGAATCTTTCGGAAAAATGCCATCCTTGTAAATGTCGTCATAAGCTCCTGCAGGGTTAGAAAGCGACAATCCCATTGGACTTAGAAAATTTAAATACTAAATCCCCCAGCACTCCTTCTATAGCTTGCGGGGCTTCGAAGCGAGCTTGCACCCGCCAAACCAATGATCGGCGAAGGATGGCGTTAAAGTCCTTCTTGCTCACATCTTGAAATTTGAACATCCTATTAGCTTCAAGACGCTTCCAGCCTCGGCACTCGATCATTCGAGTGCGAAGTCCATATGGCTTCCGGCCTGATATACCTTCTGCGCTCATAAACTTTTTGTACAGATCCTCTCGCAGACGTCGGTTTGTGCCGGGCGTCTCTTGTCCTAAGCCATGCAGCAACACGACCTAAACAGCTATTCACCCTGTCCAGCACTAAAATAACTCTCCTTGTAGCCTTTAAAGGAAGATAGCAATGAGTCTTCTATACTTCATAATCACACAGAAACTTTTACATCAAAGCAACAGCCCAGCCTGTCAACACGCAGCACCCATGCAGCTGCTCTACCTGCTTCCTCATCTCATCCTCATTCCACCAAATATTGGGGTCGAAGAAGGCAAAGTTGTTGCCATACATTGCCTGCGCTTCAAGCTGCGATATGCTGTTCAAGAATTACAACCCTGGGCATTCACTAGACCAAAAATTTATCATTGCCCAGCATCTGGCCTGAAGATGTGATGAATATAGCGACTGCCCAACACCTCCAGAGGACAGTCCGATGAAAATTCGGACCACGTTGAGCCCACGTTTGGCCAAGGCTTGCGCGGCTTGACAGCAATTGAAGGCCGCAATGTTGCACCAAAAAGTTTGCCGATAAAACTTCTGCAGCCTTTCTATAACATCCGCAGGCACTGTGCCCTTGAGAGAGTGCGGCATCCTCATGTAGATGTTTTCGATCTCTGCCCGCAACACCTGCAGCGCGTGGAAACACGCTGTATAACCTTTAGCTATAGAAGCATGACCGACAAGACACTGTTCAAATTTGGGTAGTCTAGGAACCATATATATAGCAAACACATCAGCAACAACACACTTTCAGGCTACAACCTTCCCAATACACTAGAAACATGGTTTCTCATGCATGTCAAGCCTGTCGGGCTGCACCATCACTGGTGTACTCAATGCAGCAATCTTCGAAACAACAGCCGGCCGAACTGATTTTTGGTGTCTCGCACCATTCCACCATATAGTTCAGTAGCTTCTCCTCCGAAATCTCTCTGACAAGGCGAGCTTTCAACTGAAGCACCATCTTAGCAGCATGGAACCGCCAATGCACTTGGTCGGAGTTCACATCCACTTCGACATCTTCTCCACGCTGTCGCTTGTTGATCACGCTGTCCCCAACGTTGCTTACAGCAGCCTTAATACATCTCTGCGCAAACTCCAAATCATCACCTCCTGCTTCCTCCCACATGTGCTGTATTGCCTGCAGCAACAAGTCCTGATCACGCTGCAAATCTGCCGGAAGTCGTCGGAACATGCCCTCCAGCTGCAGCAAGAAATTTCCCATTCTACTGGAATCTGGCGGTACCCCTTTATACCTTTGAAAGGCGCCGCATGGGTGGAGTATGTAGCAGTCGCCCTCGTGAAACCGCATGTATTTTCCACCTTCAATGATCCACAACAGCAAAGCATGTTCCCGTAGATACATGTCAGCAGACCTCAGAAACAAAAGGGCAAGCGCAGCAGTAGCCAAGCGCACCATGCTGTCAGAGAAGCCAAGGCACTTTTCGTTGATTTTCTTTCTGAGCTTTTGCACAATATGCAAAATAGTGTCCGGATCCCCATTTATTTCAGCTGGAACGTTTTGAAACTGTTCATTTGTCTTTGCCAAAACTTGAAAGTGGTTCGTGAAATCTTGGTCGGACGTGGAAGCACCAGGCAATAGACGACGCTTTCTCAATTCACCCCAAGTCTTGTCAGTCTTGTCCTCATCGAGGTCAATGTCACAATCACATGGTTCATCAGTTGGGTTGTCTTCCTCCTTCGCCGCCGGACCGGGGCCATCCGCAACCGGGTTCTCTTCCTGTTCTGCAAAAGCACTAGCCGCCGAACCGCGGCCATCCGCAGCAGCAGCAGCGCCAGAGAAATTCTCCAAGTCATCGCAGAAAGTCTCCTCCTCTCTTTCGGGAGTCATTTGTGAATCGTCCATGCCACCACCCAGGACATCTTCAGAAACAGAAGACGCTTTCCCGCATGTCTCTTTCAAAGGCAACATTTTCATAAGCGCCTGTGTTTCCTCCACAAGTTGGGGCACGGATTCGACAAATGGTGAGGTGCCATTGTCTGGGTGGCAGCCAACAATAAGCATCATGGCCACTTGCTTTCCGTAGTAAACTTCAAGAATGTATCGGTAGATGTTCAGCTGCAACCTGTAGTGTGACAGGGTGGCATCTGGCAAGGCTGCTAAACACCCCAGCATGAACTTTCCGAACCCGTTGGACTTTGATGAAATTTGCTTGGTGCGCTTCCAGTCCACAAGAATCATTCGTTGATCGGGTAACTGCAGCACGAGGTCGATGGAGCCTGCCAAATCTTCCTTGGATGCATAGATTGTCCACTCGGTGCGGTATACCTTGGCACCGAGAGGCTCCATTTGGCGAAGAAAAGACAAAAAGAGATCCATTTCTTCATCATGAGTGCTGACATAGCCGCCATTCAATAAACACTCGAAGGAAGCGTGCATCCATGTCCCTTGCGAAGATCCCACATCAGCAGCAAGCGCCCAGTCATGCCTTATCTGCGCCTCACTTTTCGCCAATTCCAAGAATATATCGGCGTCTGCTGGGTTTTTGTGGATGAGGCGTTGTAAGAGATGACAAATTTCAACCTCTGGGCGAGGTTGGGCTGACAGCATGGCCATGAGGTCTTCCGTATAGTCCAGCTCCTGCAGCTTTAGCCAAAGCGAGATGGGGACATAGGATTTCAAATACCTTGGGCGGGGCCAATTTGACCCTCCTCGCATCTGCGCAAGCGTGGACTGAGGATCAAAACCATGTGAAAATCTGTGGATGAGCCCTGTGGCAGAAAGACTGGCCCTTCGACCGTTCCAAAAATACGCATGGACGTCTGCTTGGAAGGTGAGCCACTGATCTCTCGGGTGCGGGTGAAGGAGGTGCAAATGGTCAAGGACTTCGGGCGAGCTGCAAGGCCACGTCAAGGGCTTCCGTGGCATAATGCTCCTTTGCAGGAAGCCCTCTTGCAACGCTAGGGGGAGAAGCGTGTGGAGATTGAAGTCCTTCAAGCAGAAAAAGCTCGGGCAACGAGATTGGCTTGTTGTCGGAGCCACCAGCCTCCCTTCCAATCGCAAGGCCCGCAAATTGAGGGCAATGCGCCTGTTGTGGTCTGGACTCACTAGAGCAGTCCTAGCTTTCTTTTCCTGCCTTTGATGAGAGACTCCGCCCTCCCACATCATTTTTGCTTCACCTTGCATTTTTGCTGAGCCACCAAGTGCATCTGCAGAACAATCTCCAGCGCTCTCCCAACAGCCATTGCCAAGCAACTCCCTGTGCACTGCAAAGTTTCTGCATCGTGACCTCAGCAGATGCATTTCCCTTTCCCAGACCCTTTTACAAACTTCGGCGTCACAAGGGTTGACTGTCCAAACCACATGTTTCGGCAAACGCAGGAGCTGAGCAGTGAAAGCTCGCAGCACTCCGATGTAGACACGCATGCGTTTGTCAATGCGATTCAAACATTGTTCAGAAGGAACATTGGAGTCAACGGTGAGCGCCGCCGCAGCTTGAGAAAGCTTGTCCCGCATGGAACTTGCCTCAAATTGCCACTGGCTGTCATGCTCCACAGCAAAAGGCGATGGCAACATGTGCCAATACCTTGGATGCAAAGCTAGCACCACCTTGAAGTCGCAACATATAGCTTCCATGCTTGCGATTCTCTGCTTGACCGTTTCAAGAAAGAGAGGATCCGCCTCCTCCTGTGCATCAAAGAACGTGGAAGGTGTTTGACTTTCAAAATCGGAGAAGCGGGACGCACCACCTTTCTTGTCCTGCACACCAATGCCAAGGACTTTTTCTTGCGCGGCTTTGGCTTTGCTGGGCCGCCGGCTCCAAGGGCACGTCTTCAAAGCTACGAAAAGGGCTACGTAGCGATGGAAGACAGAGTGCTGGGATGGTGAAGAAAGGACATGCAGCCAAACAAGCGCAAAAACCTGCTTTTTGATCCAGTCTCGTCTACTGAGCGAAGTCTTTGAGGTGCTGACCACTTCCAATAAAGATGGATCCTCTTGAATCTCTGGCCAAAAGAAAGCAATCATAGCACACTCAAGCTGGGATGACATTCCATCCTTTATCAAGCAGAAGAATATTCGAGCAACTTCCAACTTGTAACACCAAGTGACACGGGACTCCAAAATTTCGAAGGGCACTGGCAGAATCCAGAACAAAGTAGGGAATTTTGCAAGTGTGTATGAATAGGGATTCATTGCGCGGTAGAATTCTGCTAATTGAACCTGAATACGCTCCATTGCGTGGGTGGACATGCTGCCTGGATGGCGAAAAAGGTACTGCAGCGGAAGCAAATCGGCAGGTAGTTTTGGCGCCCATCCAACCAAGCTTGCCCCAAACAAACACATCGGCAAGAACGGATTGTGTCCTGCAGAGCCTCCGAACGCATCCGTCTCAATAAGTCGTGAGACCAGGGGAATTTGCTTGTGCATAGAAGCACAAGTGCACGCAAGTGCTGGTGTCCACCCATACTCCACAATAACCTCAATATGCCGTTGAAATACGTCACACCAAACCAGACGATTCCAACATGAGGTCAAGCATAAAGAGGTGAGTCTGCCAGGCACTGCCATGGAAAAGCCTGTATCGTCATCTACATCCCTGTCCATGGCGTCCGCCCCCCAAGAAAGCAACTCTGCAGCTATTTGGGCAGAAGCAGACGCCGCAACTCCAGACAGGGCGTAGTGGATAGGGCGACAGCCTCCTCGATCCGGAAGGCTTGGATCAGCCTTTGCTTGCAATAATTGTTGGCAAATCAGAATGCTGCCATGAATCACAGCGTGGTGCAAGGCCGCATGTGACACCCCGGGCGGAATCAAATTCACGGCGGCCCCCCCGCGCAAAAGCACCCCTACTATCGCTGCATGGCCTCTCACAACTGCAATGTTGAGGGCGCTCTCGACAATCATGGAAGTAGGGTCTTGACCATCCAGCAGTAGGGCGCGGACGCCTTCCGGATCACCGCCTTCTATGGCTCCAAACAGATCCTCTGTTAAGTGCCTTGTCAACTGCTTTGTTACAATCGACACACAACGCGGGCTGCCAAGCTCCGACCAAGTCATCTGCTCGGGTATCAGCCCTGTGTCAGAAAGAACTGCAATGGAAAAGAACGGCACACCCAGCAGAAGGCTTACCTCCGCTCTCACTTTACAAACAAACGATCCCTCCGTATCTGGCCGAACCTCTGTGATGGCGGCACCGCTCATGGCTGAGTGAACCACAGCAACTTCAGAATCATCCATCAAACCTGCGCTTGTTGGGAACACGCCTCCCCCAAACACATCAGAGCTAGCGCAATCCAAAATCTCCTCACCAAAGCCAGCTGGGCAGGGACTGATACGAAAGGTGGCCACACGCAAGGGATTGAGGTACCACTTTCCGCTCTCAAACCACCAGCCAAGTTTGCTGTGACTTGTGCGAACACAAGCACTTTGCCAAGTATGTGTGCGGTTTTGGAAATTCACTTCGCACTGCCCTGCAACAAAACGCACCGCAATAAAGTGCGCATTGTGGTGGATAATGTATGCGCCCTCTTCAGCAGACAGCAGAAATTCTGTTGATACCCTCTCGACAGTTCGCCTGAGAATTTAAATCACAAGGCAACAGCACATGTATGGAACATCGTTTCTCGGCATACCAGACCCTAAAACCTTGACCTTGAACCTTGCCATGCTTTGAATTTTTTCAGAATTGTTGGGTAGTACCAAGCAAAAAGACTTGCCACCATGGCACTGCCAAGGACTCAAGAAGCAACTGCCATCTGCGATAGCCCAAAAGGGCCCATCCTTCGTATAAGGGACTTTAAAGCCATGGGCGCGCAAAGCATCGACCAGGCAAACGTCCACAAATTTTCCATCGCGCTCCTTTGCCGTGTTCCTGAGGAGCATGCAGGCGCATCATTGACCGTTGACCATGTAGAATGCATGTGTTTTGAGGCATTGGAAAAACTAAAGCATTCGCGACGAGGAGCTGCTGTGGCGGACGGGCCATCATGGCACGCAGTGTTTGGCCTAGAAATATACAAGAATGCATTCCACCGTTCCCCGACTATTTCAGTTTCAGACACAACGACGCCTCTGACACGTCCGGTCATCCAATGGTTGGTCACGCCTGGGCCCACGGTAAATTTAACAGATGTTGAAGGCACATGAAAATACCACCACTCAAATTTTCATGCCGCCTAGAAACCTGCAGAAGACTCCTCTTCGACAATAGCCTTGTACTCAGCAAAGATTTGCTCATCCTGCTGGTCTCTGCGTCGGCGAATGCGTTCTGTTCGTAGAATTGCCGAAATATGGACGTTGTGCCAATAAAGGTCTTCGAATCTTCGGCGCCGCTGGCGCTTGGACAAAGAAGACCTAAGAGGTTGACGCTAAAGTTTGGCTTGTGACAACTTTTTCAAAAGCACCTCACGTGACAGACGCCCAACTATACAGTTTTAGAACGAAGCTGCTCTTTGTAGTTTGCCAACGCCTTCAACTTTTCCGACCTGGCCAGCAGCGCTCGATTGCCAGTACGGCCCACAGCCAAGCATGTGCAATCCATTGAGCAACATGATGCCAAGTGGCTGAAGCTGCAAAAGGAGCTGCCAGTGGGTCGGAGATAGGCTGCGTGCTGCGATGCGTGACACGAGGCCATCACCTAATTACATGATATATGGGAAGGGGTTGACACGAAAGTTCCAAAACGAGCTGGCAGTATTCAGAGCATGGATGCATTCATGACATGGAAGGTTTTTACAATTTTAGCAATTTGTCTTCAAGGCACACCAACAAGGCTTCCTTTCCGTCTTCGCAGAGGGCCGGTCCAGGCGGCCACAAGCCACGAGGGAGGAAAGGCCTAGGGCTTCTGGAATCAAGCCACGGTGAATAAATGGATGCCTCGCTTACAACACACATGCATGACCTTGGCGAGTGAAGCCTAGTGACTCCAGCGTACCTCTTGCTGCAGACTTGTAGTGGCAGCCATCTCACACGGCCAACTAGCCTCCAGCCGCTGGCCAATGAACAATGGCACCCCTGCCAAACAAGCGACGGAAGCGCATTTTAACTATCAAGCATCGACATTAAAGATTACTTGGTGGCAAAGCGCTTACACACAAACACACTTTCACACTTCAAACTTGCGACTAAGTTGCACTGATGAACGCCAGCACATACAGGAAGAATAGCAGACTTTCGAGAGACATCACCTTCACATGCATCAACACGTCCCTCAGCAAAACGACTTGACCAGATAAGCAAAAGGGCGCGGCCAAGTTCAACATGTGGCGAATTGCGCCGGTCGGCTGCGCCGATCGGGTCAAAGGATGCACCGCCGTGACCTCATATCTGCATGCTGAATCTGAAACAAGAAGTAACACGCGGGCCAAAATCGTCACTGATCAAGGCGAGCTGCTGTTGCAAGAAGCACGAAAGTTCAGCGCCATGTCGGGAGCGGATGACGAAGGATTGTCTGAGAAAGTTGCTGAAAGTTTTGAACAAGAAGGCTGCACAAACATCAAATCATGGCCAAGTGCCAGCTACAAGTAATGAATGAACTTCCCAATCCGAACTGTCAGATTGTGTTTTGGAATCATTGGCATGGAAAGCAAAGCTTTGTATCAGCATCTTTTGATGCTCCTTTTTCCCTGTACCGCTCATGGCTGTTCGATGCCGAAGTAAACAGCTACGTCACCACCCCCCCAGCAACCGAAAGTGGAATTTACACTCTCTGTGAAACGTAGCCCTAGCACTACATCATTCCTTTAGAGCAGACTACGTTCCCTATCAGGGCTGATCCAGAGCATGTGTCAAGCGCGGTCGACCTGGCACCAGGCTCAGAAAGCATGTGTGATGCGGTGCGCCACATCCTCTCAAAAGCAAACCAACCATGTCTGAAGAGCAGATCACCTATATTTAAGGCTTGCGCACATGCAAATTCCGATGGCCCCTTGCACCATCTCCCCGTCAAGGTGCAAAGCCGCGAGATGGCTATGGGCCTAGAGGATTTAAATATGCGCAAGAAAGTGCACAATGCACAGTGTGGGAAGGAGGTGTTCGAACTTGTTCAGACTGCTATAAAAATAAGGTTCTTGTAGGCGCTTGCGTGGAAGCCCCCTCCGAGGTTGGACATTTGACCACAAAGGCGAAACCCCTTATAGAAGGGCGTTGTGGGTCGTATGTCTTCCTAACTTTCGACCTCAATTTTGGGCCAAGCAAACGTTGAGCCTGCCGAACTCAGCACGAGTGATAAGAATCACGAACGAATGGCCACAAAGGCCAGTGAATCAGTAATCCCACCGAGGACCAATGGTCACAAAGAAAAGACAAGCCAAATGGTCACAAGGACCAGCCAGCAATATGCAGTCGCATGATGGAACAATGCTTTTTGACAGGTGCCCCCGCACCCCTTTTCAGTGTTGTCTTCTCAAGCCCTGTGCGGCGATGCAGAAGTTCAGTCATTCAACTTCTTTGCTTTTGTAGCAAATTTCCCTACCAATGTTGAATGGATTTTTTCCATCAACCGTATCACTGTCAATGAAAAAAGTGCAAACCAGGCAATTATATATATATATATAATATAAATATATAATATTATATATTCTTTACTCGTAGCCATTTGCGTGCCTTTGTCACAAAAAAACAAATCACAGCTTCACGGAAACCGGTGCCGGTGGCGAGATCAGTTAGTGTGTGCAGGGCTGCTCAATTCACCGAAAACAAAAATGAGCAATGGAATCACGCCGATGGGCAAGGCATCAACATCTCTTGGTTGGGGGCCTCTGAAACTCGGTCGGCTAATAGCCAATGGCTCTAGCAGTTCCACTTTTTGAACCGCATGATTCATTCACAAATTCATACACTTAAAGGCTGACCGCTGCATAGACCTGTAAAGATTGGCCTGGCTACTCGGCCCAGCATTGTCAAATGACAGTTCCAAAAGTCATTCTTGCTTTTCTTGGGAGTCTAGGTCAAATTGGTGGCCCTAGTGTGNGTGTGTGTGTGTGTGTGTGTGTGTGTGTGTGTGTGTGTGTATGTGTCTCTTATACAGTGTGTGTGTGTGTGCGTGTCTGTGTGGGTATCTAAGTTTGCGGTAGCTGTTCTTCGTTGTTTGTAGTGGCAGAGCGCTGAAGGAGGCCAACCAAAAAAGGTTTCTCTACTCTACCCTGGCAGGCGTTCTTTGTTCGTTGTCCATTGAGCTTGTGTGCTGTTTGCCGTCGTTTGTTGCTGCTTCTGCTTGTTGGTTGTTGTTTATTGCTTCTTGTTTTTGGTTGTTGTTTCTTGTATGTTATTTGAATGAAGCTATACATGTGCTGGTGTTTGTTCTTGCTGCTTCTTGTTTGTTAAGTGTTGTTGCTTGTTTGTTGTTTGCTTGCTGTTTGTTTGTTGTTTGTTTGCTCTTTGTTTTGTGCTGTTTGCTATTGTTTTTGTTGCTGCTGGTTGTTGGTTGGTTAGAAGGCGCACTGCCCAGTTTGAAAGCGCACTGAATAGTTTGAAGGCGCAAGGGTCAGTTCGAAGATGCAAGGGTCAGTTTGAAGGCGCAAAGGCTATAGTAAGAAGGAATAAGAAGGCGCGAGGGCCAGTAAGAAGGCGCAAGGGCCAGTCTAAAGGCGCTAATGGCCAGTCTAAAGGCGCAATGGCCAGTAAGAAGGCGCAAAGGCCAGTAAGAAGGCGCAAGGGCCAGTAAGAAGGCGCAAAGGCCAGTAAGAAGGCGCAAGGGCCAGTAAGAAGGCGCAAAGGCCAGTAAGAAGGCACTAGGGCCAGTCTAAAGGCGCAAGGGCCAGTCTAAAGGCGCTAATGGCCAGTCTGAAGGCGCAAAGGCTAGTAAGAAGGCACTAGGGCCAGTCTAAAGGCGCAAGGGCCAGTCTAAAGGCGCTAATGGCCAGTCTGAAGGCGCAAAGGTCAGTAAGAAGGCGCGAGGGCCAGTAAGAAGGCGCAAGGGCCAGTCTAACGGCGCTAATGGCCAGTCCAAAGGCGCAATGGCCAGTAAGAAGGCGCAAGGGCCAGTAAGAAGGCGCAAAGGCCAGTAAGAAGGCGCAAGGGCCAGTAAGAAGGCGCAAAGGCCAGTAAGAAGGCGCAAGGGCCAGTAAGAAGGCGCAAAGGCCAGTAAGAAGGCGCAAGGGCCAGTAAGAAGGTGCAATGGTCAGTCTAAAAGCGAAGAACCATTTTAATATCAAAATATTGGCATTCCCCCAGAACCATTTCAGTATTTCAAATATGAAAATGTGTTATAAAAAATACTGCTTACCTTGAAAATATCAAAATATTATTTTTTGGGGGGCAGCATTCTCCCAAAACCATTTTCAATATTCTAATATTTTAATATTTTGCACCTTTAAAATATTAAAATATTAAAATATTTGGGGCGGCATTCCTCCAGAACAATTTTAATATTAAAATATTAAAATATATAAAAATATTAAAATATTTTAATATTTTAATATTTTAATATTTTAAAGGTAAAAAATATTAAAATATTAAAATATTAAAATATTTGGGGCGGCATTCCCCCAGAACCATTTTAATATTAAAATATTAAAATATATTAAAATATTAAAATATTAAAATATTTTAATATTTTAATATTCTAATTTATTTTAATATTTTAATATTAAAATGGTTCTGAGGGAATGCTGCCCCAAATATTTTAATATTTTAATATTAAAATGGTTCTGGGGGAATGTCGCCCCAAATATTTTAATATTTTAATTTATTTTAATATTAAAATGGTTCTGGAGGAATGCCGCCCCAAATATTTTGATATCCAAATGGCTCGGGAGAAAGGTGTTCACTATATCTGATGGCAAGATCGTCATCATCACATAGTACCATTTATTCCATCGTACGAGGGGAGGGGTAGGTTGGTGCAAAATAGGTTTGTGTATACCATTATTTCATATTATTTCAATTTCTCCCAAAATTGTGGTTGGGGTGACTGAAATCAGACTCAGGCATCGAAAAGTTTGAAAAAAAGTCCAGTAGCTCAGTAGCTACTCCAAAGTGTTATTCATGGAAGTTGAGGGATCATGGAATGGAAGATCATATGAAGTTTTGTTTGCACCGCACTGGGTGCCAAAGACTCGAATCAGCATCGCGAGTGATCGGACCAAAACAGGGGGATTTGTGAAAGGAGGCAAAATGACTCGGTTGATTGACTTATGCAAGTTGGTGATTTATCATTTACCAAGCATTCTGTGGGAATCCATATCAACCAGGATGTCATGTGATTGAATTCATCGCTCAAAAATCCGCTAGGTGGTGTTTTAAGTTCAGTTTCAGATTTTTTTAAGATTTTTTTTTACCCAGATTAGATCCTTGGGGAAATGAAGCAATTTGACTAGGATTTTTTCTGATGGGTTGCTGAAAAAAACAGCCGCTAGTTATGTACTACTTCCCAGTGGTTGTCGGGGTACCTTGTGCCACGATTTCACCTGGCGTGAGGTTGATGGTCCCATGCCCTTCCAGACGGTCTTGAAGGGTGTCCTGTCAGATGCCTGGACAGCATGGTCAAATGACATGTGTAGGATACTGTTGAGGGGTTAATTTTAAACAGCCTGAGAAATATTAACATGAACCCCCACAAAATCCCTACAGTTACATTTTCAAAGCATCATTCTTAGGGTCATTTGTTTGGAGCCAAATGATTCGAAGATTGAATTTGAAGGTGTTTTTAAACGGGTAACAGAGAGATGATTCCCCCGACTCGGGCGAATCAAGGAGTGCTTCTGGTACATCAAGTACCCGGCGACCAAAGCGGCAGCGGAACATGTGGAAGAGGTTACGAAGCTGGTCCTGAACGACCAGGGTCTTTTGGTTCCTTGGCAGAATTGTAGGGACCAACGGGCAATCGGCTGACTGGAGGAAACCAAGGATGCCATGAAAAAGGGGGAAACCTCATGACATGAAACTGTCAAGACACTGAGTACTGAATATCGCATATGCATTGATATCAAGCCCTCTTCGCTTTAAAGCGAAATAACTGGGTATGAAAGCAAAGGGTGAAAATCAGCAGCCAATCAAATGAAAATATAAATCTATTGTGACATTGTGAGTCTAATTGGCTTCAAAATGTCCTCTGTCTTGAGAGGATGAACCGATTTCCAAGCTGAGCAATCAATCTGATCCAACAACTCCAGAAAGAGAAGGGTATATGCAAATGATTGGTCACAAAGAAGGAGCTTTTGTGGGAATCATAGCTGGTTTGTAGTTTGTTTGTGGAATGTGGATGGTATATATATGTATATATGTATGATATATGCCAGTTGCCCAGCAGCATGCTTGGAAAAACACCATACTCTTTCAAACTGCGGGCTTGTGCTTGGAAAGGTCGGCACCGAAATCCCGGTGCTCAGGACATGTTGCAGGAGATTTGCTTGGAGAAGATCCGGAGCCGAGGGAACCATGGAGTCTGGTGGCACAAGGTGGGATTTTGGTAAAATTTGGTGTAGGACCAGGACCAGCGCTATTTAGAACATCAAGACTGGAAAGGATGGAAGAATTGAAATTATTCGAAAAATACCAATAGAAGAAACACTGAAAACAAAGTGCCTTTCTCAAAATTGCTATCTACAAATTGCAGACTTCGAATATTTTTTGGTAAATCATAGCCAAAACATCGACGATGTGTTTGGATTGCATGAATCCATACTAGGATTGGGGGCATCCTTCGCAGTGCGTAAGTTGCAAAAAAAATCTCACAGCATCCGACCTGGCTACAAACTCAATGATCGAGTTTGGTCATCTGCGGCTCTACATAGATTTCTTGAAGATCGGAGTGTTGTGAACTTGAACTTGCTTAAGGTGGTTTGTTTTCAATCTGCAGAGCTAGTTTAATCGAAGGTGGATCTGAGGTTGATCATGACTGATTAATGACTTGTATTTGTTTGAGGTGATTTTGGATCCCGCCATGGTATGCATGACCGTTTGGACGTTTGCCAACCATGTTGTCCTTGTGTAAATGGAAGTTTACGGAGCGGCATGGCAAGAAACTTTTGAAGTTTTCACTGCCCAATTATAGCTTCACAGATAGCGACTTGGAACTTGCGAGATGAGGTTTTTGGTATTTTTCGGATGAGGCTTGTTGTATGCTTCCAAGAGGCTTTCCAATCATCACTTTTTCAGCATGTGAATCATCACCGACTTTTTTTTCGTCATGGCAATTCGTTTGTTTCAAAACGTTGGGAGGTCATTCGTGACATGCGGCAGATGCCAGGTGGGGATGTTTTTTTTGGGGGCTCCGGAGTTGATGGTAGCTCGAGCACGAGCTGTCTTTTTTTCGTTGGGTATTTGCAATAGAAGTATAAAGAAGTATCTAATAGAATGAAATAATATGACAGATAGATATGACAACAGTGTATGATTATATATATATATATATTATATCTATATATATATATATATATGGAAAAACTGTAATTAGTCAAAGATACAGATTGATGTGTTTATAAGGTGATGTAGGGGGAGCCAAATTGAAAAGACATATCGCCTACAACCTGGAACATGTTGAAACAGATGAGACTGATGAAGTGTCTCCCCTTGCAAAAAGAGTAACTTTTCCAGACTCTTCGCTGCAACGTTCTTATTTGATAGCTCTGAGACTCTAAGACTTTAAACGTATGAGATGAAAAACCCAGTACAATCTTCACAATCTTTTCCAAAATCAACATGACCTTTGAACGTTTTATCCTCAGCTCCCTGGTATCCATCCACTGGCATCTTGCCGCCGGCATGACCCTTTTTGAGGTCATTCCAGCTTCGCTGATTGCATTGAAGCGCACATTCGTCAGTTGGTACGTCAACCCGCGGCGGTTCTGGTATACTTGCTGGAAAAGAGCTGTGCTTTGTGACTCGGAAGCCGACTTAACTCAAGACATCGGCAAAGTTTTGTTTCGGAGTTAAAAGTACAGACATTTTTTTGAAGTGGATTCCTACTCAGAGGCATCTATGGTTTTGTTGAACTTGAAGCTTTAGCGAGGGAACATGCATGTTGAAGCGCATGAAAGTTGGATGTGGGCCTTCGCCAGGGGTCATTATATTACCCATTTGCGGGGAATCAACCAATACAAATCTATGTTAATTTTTAGGGATTTCCCTTATTATAATCTAGGTGGTGGTTTTAAATACTTTTCATTTTCATCCCGAAACTTGGGGAAGATGAACCCATTTTGACGAGCATATTATTCAGATGGGTTGGTTCAACCACCAAGCAGTAATGCATTGTTTGGGTTGGTAATAGAATGACCCCTGTTGGCAGAATCCTCGAGGTACACGTTGCAACTCTATCCGACCGAAAGCCCCATGCGGGATGCCTGGTTTCGCCTCTGCCGGCAGCGGGTTCTGCCGCAGCTCGGGAACCTTCCGCTTCCAACGGGACCGGAGCAGTATCCGCAACTGAGTGGAAAAAAGATAGGTGGAATCAGGTTTAAGATGTTCAAGTGTGTGTGTGTGTGTGTGTGAAGGATTTTGATATGACTTCTTTAGACATCTTTACATAATATAGATATATACTGGTAGGATAGTATATATATATATATGTAATATGTATATATACATATATACAAAAATGTATACACAATTATACAAGCAAAATGCACTACACATTTTTCAGCTGCTGGTGGGTTGCTGCAAAGTGGCAAAAAAGGTGTACTGGGAACTAGTTCGTTGTGTGACCAGTTGCTGTTTTTTTCGCAGCAACGCTTTGACGGCAAGATACCCAGTGTGGAAGGCGAGAGGGTGGACTTTCTGTCAGATTGCGCTGTGGCCATGAGATGATGACATACCCACCACACAACCAAATATGGGAGTTTCCTCGTATCCTACAAATCCCCAAAATGAATACACAGCATTCTGGAGACTCCCATATATATATATACATCCCCCTGCAATCTGAATCATATTCATAATATGCTTATATCAAGAATGATCATGATTCGCATTCTACATCATGAGTGTCGAGGGGTCGGAGGAAAAATTGCAATGTCGAAGTACTAACTTTGATTATCAAGGATTCTCCACAGCCCAGGTATCCGCAACATTTGCAGCATTTACGCGTACCGTTCTCTGCTTATTTTGCAGAAGAACTGGACTCCTTCAGGTAGAAACGCTTTGGGAAGTGGAGAATCATGAGAACTAGGAGTATAGGATGACAAAATGGCGAAGCATAAGAATGGTGAGAATTTTACAAGAACTTGTGGCGACTCGGTGTCAACGAGCTGAAGAACCTGCTGAACTCTGAGATTTTTTGTGATATTTGTAAGTTCGCAACTTGATTTTTGTTTGGTACCTCAACGGTACACGTCACCAATTTTCACGTTTTATTTTCAACATACTCCATTGACTCCATTGTTGGCGCCAATTTTGCTGGGGTGATGCTGGGGTGTGTTTAAGGCTACCCTTTTTTGGGGGAACTTTTCGCAGCTTGGGAGGTCCACATTTTTCGAGCACAAGCTTCACCAGGTGCCACCGGGAAGTGTGCTTCGCAGCACAACTTGGGTTGGAGGTCCAGGAACTGAAGTGTCTCTCCGAAAAGCACCACATGGGGAGTATGTGAAATGCCGTTGCAAATTCTTCCCAATGGAAAACACGCACTTAGATGCATGAAAAAACCCTGACCTTAGATTCTGTAGATGTGATTTCCTCTTTGAAGAAGTTGGCCGAATGGTTGACATCCACACTTCCAGACAGAATTTGTTTTTTTGTTTCGGGCTGGTGACCCTGGTGGGTACCAGTTAACTATGATATCAAGGTATTCCAAACGAACACATGGATTAGGGAAGTGGTTTGGTTGTGTTTGGCTAGTAAGCTGGGACAAAGCCCTACGAGTAATTGACATATGCTCATTCCAAAACATACAACAATCTAAAGGCATGTTTTTTAATAGGGCATTTGAAGGCTATTTGACGTTTTCCAGGTTCGTGAAATGATCTGTCCAAATAATCATAATGGTTCATGTTGTCATTGGTTCTGATTTACGACTTCGGGATTTTCAATCTCCGGAGTGGATTGGATACATAGATCTGCCGATCTGCCGAGAAAGGTGCAGAGTACGGATGCACGGGTGAAAGACCTGACATTAGCGATGGAAGCAGCGATTCCTCCTCAATGGCGAAAGATGCTGAAGGACTCCGATGAATGGGAAATCGGCTATGATGGGAGGAACCACCACCGAAAGGAGATTAGATTATACCCATATGTACTGTATATACCCTGTTTCGGTGAGACTATATCCATAAAATGGGAATCATGCATTGAACTAGTCAGTATTTCATGAGATTGGATTCAGAGGTGCGGAGGACAATAGGCATTGCGTGCAGTCACCTTGCAATCAACAGTGAAGTTAGTCATCACGCATGGACTGGTGAATATATACAAGCATGTATGTTTGTATATCTGTATATATATATATATTTGTTGAGTTGTTGTCAGTTTTCACTTTGACGATCTTTGATCCCACGTTGCATGACATTTTGGAGCCACTTTTGCACTTGGCACCTGCTTTCAGACACCTCTTTCCTGATGCCACCGATCCAACAGAAGTATACCACACAGTTATATAGGAATCAATACAAACAATTTTAAGTAGAATGGAATGTCACACGCATCTTGAACGCTGATCATTTGGAAATGATCTGACCTGATTGCCATACGGTTTGTTGACAAAGAGCATCCATGGATTTTGTTTCGAGAATTAAATTCATCATGTTCCGCCCAGGCCCCCTCATTTCAAGTCGAAAACCAAAGTGAAATTTCAGGGGAACTTGGATGGACTTTGACGCAACACGAGTGGTTGCCAAGCAAGTTGAAACTCCAAGATAGCCCATTTTGGATTTAATATCATTATATCTAATAACCCAGTTTCCTAAGCATTGACGAACTTCCAACCTCACATCTTAGAAGTTGTGTGCGTTCTTTTCCGGACCGGTGGCACTTTTGCAGGAGCATCAAGCACACTATGCCGAAGACCTTGCCGCGTTGCGTTTGACGGCCGTGCCACTGCCACAGGAGTGGGGACATTTCGCTTTCTCACTGTGAAATTGCAAGAATTGCCAAAAACTGTGAGGTTTCACTACCGGCTTTATTCATAACATTTGGCCCTCTATGTAAGCATTCAGGATAAGATGATTGTGTCGGTAGTCCAGTAGTTGTAACACGTCTGGGGCTATGTTCCTGGATCCCCACGAGCAAGACATGAACCCCTACCTCAACACGATCAGATGCACCATCCCAGATCGTGAGGCGCAAGACAAGCAGAATTTGGTTGGTTGTTTACAGTCTTTGGTGTTCATTGCTGCTAGTTTCTTGGGCATTGTTCTGCCCTAATTCTCGACCAGTAGTCTTGCAGTGCACCCAACGCCTAGGCCCTTAATTTTTGCTGTCGAGGGGAATGAAGTGACCTGACAAGGTTTCCATGTCACTTCAGCATGGACAGGCAGTCTGTATCAGTCTGTTGTATTTTGCTAGGGGACCAGTAGAAGTTGTTGGATATCCACCTTGAGACAGGACCAGCAGCGCAAATTCTTGCAACCCATCATGAAAAATCGGGTGATGCAAGGAGGCGCCAGCGTTGAGAGCACGGAAGGATGTGTGGGATTTCGCTGATTGGAAAGCAAAAAAAA
The DNA here is from genome assembly GCA_000507305.1 of Breviolum minutum Mf 1.05b.01. NCBI lineage: Eukaryota > Dinophyceae > Suessiales > Symbiodiniaceae > Breviolum > Breviolum minutum. Next base: position 69,347 of record DF240666.1, on the reverse strand, counting down.
GATGTCTTCCATTTCAAGAGAACTTTTGAGGTCGTCTGGCGTAAAGGACTTTGGTAGAATAGAATATGTTGTAATTTCACTTAATGTAAGATGTTTTACTATCATGTGAGAAAGTATAGTATGATGTGATATGGATCTTGATCCGACTTGAGTTCAAAAAATATGTACAAAAATAGTATATTATTATACGTACATGGATATATCTCTATGATTCTATAGATATGTCATGTATATATATATAGATATACCCCTGATTATAC
>DF240666.1:15771-68835 GCA_000507305.1 Breviolum minutum Mf 1.05b.01 | reverse complement strand
ACTCGTATATATATATATATATATATATATATCATCAATATGTCATTTGTGGTTACATTTTTATCCAGTGACTTGATATTTTTCGGAAATTGGAAAGGCCGGGCCATGGTGCCAGCTTCCATTTTGTATGACTTAAGACTTAAGAGTTTGGCGAGAGTTCGATGATCATAGGGAAAATGGTGGTATACCCAATAAATACACACCATAAAAGGTGTATACACCATGGTGAAAGTAGATGGCGCAACTCCCAAAAGGTGACGTAGTAAGGGGCCATGATAAAACCAATACATGGGAGTTGTGCCATCTACTTTCCCGGTGGTATATGGGGTTGACTATTAAGGGTACCATCCCAAGGGTACCACAATCAACACACAGCATTGGACACCCACGAACTGGCATGATGTGATGAGAGGTATCGCTGAGTTGCATCAGTTCTTGTGGCGACATCAAGGTATCTTGTCATGATTTCAGTGGCACTGCATTTTGAATGATTCTGACCTACCGGAAGATCAATAAGCAAAGCCTCCATGAAATTTATGGGCCTAAAAATGGGATGGCAAGAAAAACCATGGGAATTTACACCACCGTATCTATTGAATCTCTATTTGTGTGCGCAGGGATGTTGAGGAGGGGGGAATCGAGCGGTCATGATGATACTTCTCAGCGGTTTGGCACGGTCAGAGCCTTGAATCGAAGGATTTTTCCCGAAAAGCCTGAGAAGCATCACTGTTGGTATGGTTGTTTCGACACATAAGTCCCAGAATTTTTGTTTATCGGGTCTCCAAAAGGAACATGACTGAAGAGACTTTTGTTGTATTTCTCTTCTGGGGCGCAAAAATCCCACACTCAGAATGTTTTCATGTTTTTTTTTTTCATGGCTTGGTGTCCCTCAAATGGCAAAAGGCAGGCATTCCTGACCCCGGCGGCCATTCCGACCGAGGCACACTGCAACTTGCTCTCAGTGACTTGGTGTGATTTATGCCACCATCAAGCCGTGGGATTCGTGGGATGGTTCCCCACAACCCCTAAAACTAAACGGCAAGTTGGCACCTGAAAATGGATGGTTGGAAGATGCGACCGTTTCCTTTTGGGGTAGCGGAACCTGGTAGGTGCTATGTTTGTGTTAGTTTCAGGGAGTGTTACATATTCTTTTACTAGCCTGCATGAAATGGAGCGGAACGGATTCTTGATGGAACGCACACTTCTCCAAATTGGAGGGGGACTGATGAAGCGCAAATTTTTCCAAGGACAGCTGGCGGCCATTCCAAGCGAATTGAGGAATTTGGATGGTTTGCTAGCAATGGCTTTTCCGCGTGGGATGGACCAACTGCGACCGGAGAACATGGCACGATACTTGATGGCACAACATGTGCAGCACATAGTTTGGGATTATGGTTAGTAAGTGCCCATTAGCAACAGAGATTGGTGCTAAAAAAGTGCCTGACTGTGTTTGGAGTTGACAAATTCAGATTTGTTGGGTTGCGTGAGGAATGATGAGCGTCATCACTTCGCATGCTTGTGGTGCTTTACATCCAACATCTCCTACTCTCACGGAGGTGGGAGTAGACTGGTTGCTTGCAGCCACGCGGGTTCTGTCAGCTGCGAAGAGCTGTTTAGAACACATTTCCCGAGAGGAGCGGGTGCCACTAGTTCCCTGGCTATGAGTATTTCCACCGAAGATGAATGGCTCAACACCTACATCACCTTAACTAGAAAGAGCAAAACCAACTGAACCAAATCTCCATGACTTCGCGTTAGCCGTTAGTTTTTGGCTTGAAACGACATGTCCTACTGGAAATCACTAGGTGGATTGGGGGGATTCTCAAAATGCCACACCTCAACTTGCGGCAAGTTGTCATCCTTCTTTGTGTGTTGCCATACTTTTTTTCTCATCCAGAAGGTGCAGCTGATGACCTCCACTATAGGCACCTGATGTAGCGATTGCTTTTTTTAAAGATCCCGTAGCATAGGAACTAGTAGCAGTTTCCTAAGCAACACCAAAACTTGTTATGATAGCCAAGGTCGAACTCAGTGCGCTCAGTGTGATGATTGAGCTTAGCCAGAAGATGGAAAGGTGCGCAAAGTTGATCGGATTTCGATTTCCACATGATCTCAACATGCCAACCTAGCTGAGTGACGGCATTTGAGCTACCATAACCCCCCCAAAAATCAACATGACAGGCTGGAAAACACACCAATTTTTAATAGGAAAACGATAGGAACAACACACACACACACACTGGTTGGATCATGGTTGGAATTTTCCAGCCATTGGTTTTTGTTTGGTTTTTCGGTTGAGTTCTGCCAAGTTTGCAGGATCAATCTCCCGGTTTTTTGGGCAAAGATGGACATCGGTGGACCGATCAGTCGTCCAGAGCAGCTCTGTAAGTTGGTGGAGGATGTCCTCAAGGCGCCTTGGCACCGTTGGTTTCTTTAGAGCCCCCCACCTTTTTTTGACGGAAAAAAGAGTGGGGTAATTAAGATGCCATGTACTGTAGGACATTAGAATAGAGATCAAGTGTAAATGTACATGTTAAGTTGCACATGATACATGTTAAGTTTCCTGTACTGAAAGATCTACTGTGTAATACTTATAGTAGTTGACGCACCCTCGATATACCACCAAGTTGCACAGAGGCCCTTGTTGCTCACGGCTCCAGTGTCATGGAACTGGACACTCCCTGCTGGACCTGGACAATGTCTATTGTCTTGCATTGATTCTCTACATTTCACTTGTACGAACCCATATTCCCCATATCATCTTGAGAGATTCTGCAGCTGCGTGCGACATGTGTGCGTGCTGTACGTGTTTGCAACTATCTTGCGCTTGATTTCTTTATACACCCTCAGCCACTAGCTAAACGGTTGCGCTGATCTTGGCTGAATGCTGGATCACGTGGCCTCGGTGTATCCATGAGCTCTTCACCTAATCCACCTTGGCCGAGGCAGCTGAGCCCCATATGAGCTCTGGCGCTCTCCAACGGTTCCAACGGTTTGCACACCAACAACTGCTGGAGCATGGTGTATCGGAAGGGATTTTGAAATCAGTGAGTGCCGGGCGCCCTGCGGTGGCCACAGCCACTTGGCCTTGGTGTTCCAATTTTCAAACCTTCAAGTGGTGATAAGGCATGCACATGTGGAGTTGTAACAAGTTTTGGCTTTACAAAGCACAGCAAAGATATGCAAGGTGCTGCAAGGTAAAATATCCTGGTGAATATTTTGAATAAAATAAAGTTCTCAGTTCTCACCGCCTATATTGTAATTTGGAACAGTTAGAACTTCCCTCAAATTCCTACGAAAACAGATCGCCGAGGCGATGTTGTTGCGCGAGCTTGTGCAATCCGCAGTGTTGCAAGATCCCCTGTGCTTTTTGAAATATTTGCAGAGCCCTGGATGGTTTTTGGATCATTTCGGGGATGCAGATATGTGCAGATAGTATTCACCTCTTGGCGATTGCACTTGTTTTTTTTTCTCGACATCTCATGATGCACCGTATTTTCGGCATCAGATGCTGAAACCATCCACCCACATCCGCCAAGGACTAGCAGCACCTCGCTTTGTGAGTGGGGGCAGTTGGTTTCCGACTTGGGAAAGCAGCCAAGCGGTTCGCTGTCATCTTTAAATTGGCTTATGAAGCCAAAGGATAAATTATCCAACAACTCATACGGTTGGGTTTCTGATCATCATTTTTCTTGTAGGAATGGAACATGAATTGGACTTTGCAAATCTTTACAATACGAGCAAGCTGATGTAGAGAAATGTATTTATATATTTGTATACAGTACATCCGCCGATTGTGTCAAACAGTGGCTCGCCCTCTACAAGAATATCATTTGAATCGCACAAACCACCTTGGCATGTGTAAAGTCTTCCATTCTTCCCCGTAAATTAGGACCAGTGCCAAGCCGCTAGGCGATGCCCAAAAAGCATAGAAAGCATCTAAATTTCGGTGTGCAATTCTTCAGCTGCAGCCAGTCTATAAATTTCAAGTGATGACTAGAATCAGGGGTAGTTTTGTCTTACTGGTCATGCTGATGTCGTTGGCTGCCAAGGACCCTGCAGTGTTTGCGACTCCAACAATGCCCTCCGTGCACTAGACAAGCTGGCAAAAGAGGCAAGTTGGGACATGAGACGTGACAAAAAAACTTGTTGCTTCCCCAGAAGCTCTGAGGGAAACGGACAACCTGCAGAGTGTGATCTTTCCATCTTTTGGCAGATTCTTTTTCATAGAGGACGGGGTAGTAAACCTCATCCGCAATTGGCGGACAAATTTCATCTGGAAGCGGTTTTGATTTTGTGTTTCTTTCCGGTTTTTGCGAATCTGCAATTTTAGCTGTCGGAAAAGATCGGAAGTCAGAGGTTCAACACCCTGCAACTTGGACCATCCATTGGCTCTTACTGGCCTAGCTGACACCTAAAGGTCCGTAGATTTCAGGAGGAAAAAGCAACGAAAAGATGACAACTCGCGATGAGGCCAAAGTGAAAGATCCTCTCTGTGCAGTGATGTGCGTGGAACTCCAGGTACCTTGGGCCAAGAAAAAGCCCCCGCAACTTTGGAGAGAAGGCGCTGTGATATGGTCTAGGCTATCCATGCTTCAAATTCTGATATGATAGAGACCCCAGATTTGGTCATATTTTCTATTCCAACCATCAATTTTTTTTGATCAATAATTCTGCACCACAGCAAATCCCCTAGAACTCATTATTTCCATGGGATTTTGGGGTCCTGAAATTATTGAGACACACCCAAAAGATCAAAAGATGATATCCAACGCACATCATACAGCACCTCCAATGGCGCATGCCAGAATCGGCGCCATTTTTGATAGCATGGCTGAAGTTGAAGTAGCCTATTTAAACGAAACATTTCCGCCACATTATCATGATCTATCTTCTGGTGGAATACCAACCCCCCTAGCTTCGTACGTCGCTATGCCCTGAGGAATATGGATTTCCAGCACTTGAGCCTTGGTGAATGCTGCGATCCTCCATTGTTTCCTTTGCAAGGTTGAACTAGAAATCCACAGAATAGGTTTTGTGGAATGATGTTCTGATGCGTTGCGTTGCAATCACAAAAATTGGGGCTTTGAGGGTGATTGGTGCAGTTGGGTTTGGAGGATGCTCCGAAAGGGAGTAGATTGTGTAGTTAGGTTTTGCAAGATTCAAAGCTATGTACAAGCCTTCATGGTACCCGCCAGTTTGTGAGACCTGAGTCACAACCTGAGATTGGAGACGAAAAGCTACCATTCGATGGTTGGCCCAAATCTCTTGGCATTGGCCCAATGACTCCAAACCTGACTTGTTGACGATGGTATGCAGGGGCATAACAGTTTTTTACGATTTTTGTGATTGGGTATGTTGCATAAGGGCACTTTGATAGGCCGATGGGGTCGCTGAGATCTAGAAACCAACTCTTTTGAGCAATGCTCAAATGATCTCTTTGATACGGGCTGTCCATTGTGTAAGCTGCTAGTGATGCCATGTCAACATGTTAAGTCTAACTAAGGATGGGTCTTCTAGCAACAGCTTCTTCTCTTCAGATGCTGTTACTAGAGGAGTGGAGGTATTGACGTCCGCATTAAAACCGACTCTTGGAAGGCGTCACTCAAGCGGTCCATGGTCCATGGGAGCAGGATGAAAATGAATAGTGGTTTAGTAGTAGGTGAATCTCTTGAACATGCCCTTCATGCAGGTTGTTGTCATTTAAATTCTATATAATCATTATTGATTTTTTAAAGCCACATCTCTAATGACTCTCAAACAACGGAGGGTGGGTCAAACACAGGCCCCGCAGCGATGAATTTCACCCAGGACTCAACCTTTCGGCTTGGCACCCATCATCGCTGCGGCGGTGTTACGTTTGGTGGCCTGTCAGGCAGCGAAAGCCATCACCAAGCAGGCTGGAGTAGTCGTGTTTTACCTCCTTCTCTTTGATTGTTGCGAATCGATTTATGTCAATAGTCTTAAATAGATAGCTGAAAATTCTCAATCTGGCTCATATTTTAAGAGCAGGAAACAAATCCCTAGATGCGGTATACACATTTGCATAGCGAGTGGAAGAAATGATTTCAAAACAAGATTCGTTGTTGTCGGCGTCCTTCATGATGAATTGGCCCAGATTGGGTGGAGAGACACCACAAGCAGTGAAAAGTCCGTTGCGCGTTGTCCTATCTTCCAATGTTCGTTCACTGCTGTTCAACATAACCCATCTCCTCCAAAAATTAAAAATAGCTGGGTATAGTATAGCTCGGATGATATATTTGTGGGGAATGTGAGGAGGAGGGTGTCTGTTGACTGGTTACACCCCCCAAAAACCAACCAATGGCTGGAACCCTAAGTCATCTTGATTCAGACCTTTTTCCCTTTCGAAAAACGTGATTTTTCCTTGATTTTCAGGTTCCAGCCGTTTGTTTTCGGGGTTTTCGATCGGAGGGCGACGACTTGGACGATGTGGAAGATGTTCTCGCTGAAGCATGCAGCCATGCAGGTGGGCTTATCACTAGAGCTGTCTTGATGTGTATTGATCAGATTCTGACTGGTGTTGCTGGACAGGAACGGGAGTACCTTGAGAATCGAGAATCATTACCATTAATAATTATGAGTCTTGATGAAATTCGTGTGTATTTTGTTGTTGCCCGCTTTAACATACGGTGCTCTGTAGATGAATTTCTGATGCGCGATTGCACCAATCAATTTGATCGCTTGGACTCTGAATCAAGGTTCAAACATCTATGTTTGAAGTCCTGTTGCTGATGTATTCACCGGATTCCAAAGACCATTCGTACTTAGTACTTTTCCCGTAAAGACCATTGTTTCACTAAGGATTTTCAACAAATCCTAGGGGACAGCTATTTTTACCACGTGGATTTACAGGCTTCCAAAATTACGAGGCACTGATCCGGCTGGTTTTGTTGCTTCCTTGCTACGTGGCACGGTACTGCGAGAGGCGGGGCAATCAGGGGCAAGGAGGTGGGTGTGGCCTAAGATACCCTCCAGGGAACGATCACATATCCCTATACCAGTCGGTTTTTTTGAGTTGATGTTGTTCCTTTTCCCCAGGTGGGATACGTTAGTTTTAGGGAAGGTAATTGACCGAACAAAATGGGTCCACAATTTGATGAACTATGAGCAGATCAGTGGTTTCAAAGTTGCACCAGCAAATTTTCAGCCGCAGTTGCATATTGAAACTCAAACATTCAGCAGGTCTTTGAATTCAAACTGATATCCCCTGTGCCAATTGGAGTTGTGGCTGCCACACAAGGTCTCTTTGCTCGCTTCCAATAGTGTTAAACACAGGCCTCCAAGACAACGACTGCAAACGGCTGAAACGACTCTTCGTGGTAACAGGTGCATGCCCGGTTAACCCCTGATGATGCGACCAACCAGTTGGTGAAGCATTGTCGAGATATCGAATGGTTGGCTTTATCATTGCCACTACCAGGCCACGTTTTACCCCGGGGTCCTTTTTTTGGAAACCTGAGATGTCCTGAGATACACGGGGTGAGTCGAACGTTCCAAAGGATCCACACCTGGCAGACACATTTTTCCCGTTGCATATTTTTTTTCCAAGTAGTATTGTCCGACTGGATTTATTTGGCAGTTGACAAGCAGTGATAAGCCTTTCGTTGTAAGTAGCGCTCTTAAGAAAGGTGCCTCGCAAATGGCATACTTTTGGTTGATCACTTCCCAATAACAGGGAAAGGTTATCGGCTATCGGTGATCGCACAAGTGATAGCCTTGTGCTGATATGTGTTGTGTACCTCCCTTCAGTAGGCAGGAGGCATCTTATCTCCGTCCCGTGGGCTTTAGCATCGGCATCAGGCAATGCACCCTTGTTGAAAGGAAGCACTGTGCCACTATTTCTGGGCGGATTCATGCCAGAGGCAGTGGAAGCTGCAAAGGCCGGAAGTCCCCTGGTGAACATCCAAAATGCCACTGTTTTTCAGTATTATTGATGGTTCGAAAATACATTTGAAAAGGTGCAGAATTGCTTCCATCAACAGTATGGCTCTTTTCAACAACACCTGGTGGTTGCCTAGCACCCGTCATCTCCAATGGAGGTCCTCAGTACCGCAGCAGCCCTGAAAGTTGACAAGCTGGAATTTCTGGAACTCATCGAGAAGGCTGGTAGTGGAAACCCAGTTCGGTCAAACCTTTTTTTAAAAGGCTGGAGTTCATGTGGCAAGCGGTCAAGTCAAAAGTCTTTATATTGCAAATTATGATCTTAAGGGTCTGCAACTCACCATTTTAATCATTTTATTTTTGCATCTACGTTATTTGGTGTCATGGTGCTAAATCAGACAAAACACAACCTCGGCGCAAGAATTGCGTGGGTTTTGCGCAAGAGTTGACAGTCTACTCGGAGGATCATCCCAGTTAGCAAGTGGTTTATAACCATGGTTAGCAAGTCCCGTAAGTATGGTTGTTCCTCTTCCAAATGGCCTTTCCTTGGCTTATACATGAATGGGGGTGATCCTAACCACTTACGATACCTGGGCTGATCTTCCAAGTAGAAGGACTGCAGGAAAGATCATCGGAAAAGATCCAAGCCATGGTGCCAAACATCATGCTGGCACTTTTCTTGTTTCAAAAGGCAACCTGGGCAGATTTTTCTGGAGATTATGATCATGGTGCACCATGGCTGATTATTTTTAAAAAAAACATCTGGTGATTTTTCCAGTATCATTGATGATAGGACCATTTTTGGTGGGCAACCTGCTGCTAGCTAGGCTGGTACGAATGGTCCCTGGAGATTTGCCTTCTTCTGCGCATCCTCAGCCCTTCTATGCAGTTCTGGGACACCTCAGGCTGGTTCCAAAGCTGGGGGGTAGGGGGTGAAGTCATAATATTTAGCCTATGGACTGGAAGGATCGCAAAAAAACTAATGTAACCTAATGTGATTTGCGTTGAAGGGTCTCAAAGAAAAACTGATATGTTTTCAAATTGGGGGTTGGAAGATGACTGGTGCTTTTTTGGGAGGACCAAACCCTGCACTGACTACTATTTTCAGTACAGTTGCTGGACTTTGTCCTGGTGCTGACAATACTAGCAATGGCAATTTATTCATGAAGCACTCTTGCAGGACAACCCGAGAGACGCAAGAGACGCAGCCAGATCCTGGTTGTCGGAACATCCGCGGCTGCAAGGGCTGCCTGCCCTTTTGAGGAGATTGGGTGGGGCGACGGCGTGACATCCATGCGAGAATCATTCCTACTTAGTCAATTTTGTTCTGTTGGAAGATGGGCACTGTGGTATTTATAACGTATGTCACCCATTGAAATGAGTGACTCAATGACGGTGTATTGTATATATATATATATATAAATGTATATGCCTGGATCTTCCAGATATGTAAAATTTCTGCCTTTTCGTAGGTTTTTTGGGTGAAAAGGCACAAACTTTACACACTTGGAAGATCCAGTGGGTTTCCCAGTCTGTCGCAACCCCCTTTAGCCATGGATGTGAACTGTGTGGGGCAGCATTTCCTGTGGCAAAGCAATACGACCATTCTCAGCAGCACATTCTGGGTGAAACTGGCACATTGAAAAACTGATAAGTCACTTACCGCAAGTGACTGATTGACTGACTGAGTGCTTGCTTGGTTGCTCGCTGGTCCGACTGCTTGCTTGGTTTGTCCGTTCGCTGGGTGCTTCGACGTCGGTTTGTTGCGAAGTTGCGACCAAGCGTGGGGGATGGCATGTTCTTTCTGGCGCATAGAGCGCCATAGGCGTGTGAACTTGCTTCCGCATCATGGTGTGGAGCTGGAATCCGATGTGCCCCCTGGCTACTGTTTTGTCGGATTTCTTTAGGGTCGCCTGTTTATTGGACAAATCGTGTTGTCTTTGCTGGTGCAGTGTGGCTAGTTTCCATGCGGTAGCAAGGTTTCGCGAGGAAGCAATGGCCGCAGCTTCTGAGGTGCAAAAAGGGTGAGTTGATCCCATCCAACAGAGGTTAACACGCACAAAAACTTATCAGCTAGGCTCAGACATTTTCTGTGGCCCAGCAACCGGAATTAAGGCATTTATAAATGTGTTGCGTGGCCAGGTGGAGCGTCTGGCAGAAGGGCTGCCAGGCTATATTGTTGACCTGCTTCACGAAGTTGAGCCTTCCAAGGGTTTAGCCTTGCTACGCACCGCTCGCAACAGCTCCGGCCCAAGTGGTTGCGACTTCTATCAAGGGGTTTGGCGTTAGTTCCCCGCTACCATGTATAGGGAAGCGCATAGACAGCTGGCATCTTTTAAGCCATGCAAAGGGCTGCAGATCAGGCATCTTCCGACGTGTGGTGATATCCAGCTCTACATGAAATCATTGCGGTTTTCCATATTCTAGGCCCATGTCTACGTCAGGTCCTACTTTGCTTGCAAAGAAAGCCTGATGTCTCGGCCGGGGCAAGGCCAAAAGATAATGCCTTAGGCAGATGGTCCCAGCATAAGACCTCGAGAAGGTGGCGGTACGATCATGTTCCGGAGGGTGCAATGGCAAGCCCTACAGGAGGTGGAGCCAGGCCTCTTCATAGTTTTAAAGGTCTATGGAAAGTCTGGTTGTATTCTGGAAAAGAAGACGACAGACGGCCGCGTTTTTCGGTGTACTCCCTGGTGTGCGAACATTGCTATTGACGCTATTTTCAACACATTTTGCTTTTGGCAACACACGTTTGAAGTGTTTTTCCTTCCAGACACAAACACTTTGTGCTTGGCAACGCACGTTTGAAGCTTTTTTCTTTCCAGTCACATGCCTAAGACTGTAATCATTTTCCGGTTCTGCAGAATGGATTGCTTCGGTACAAACTTCACACATGTCCAAACCTGTGATGTAACTCGTGTTCAAAGTGCTACGGAATGGACTGCTTCGGTGCATATTTCACACATGTCGAAACCTGTGATGTAACTCGTTCAAAGTGCTACGGACTGCGCTGCTTCGGTACATACTTCGCACATGTCCAAACCTATGATGTAACTCGTGGTCAAAGTGCTATGGAATGGACTGCTTCGTTACATACTTCACACATGTCCAAACCTGTGATGTAACTCGTGTTCAAAGTGCTACGGAATGGACTGCTTCGTTACATAATTGCCAGTCTTGGATGCTTGGCCATCTGGTGTATCAGTGGGCTTGGCGGCAATGCATTGGAAGCTGTTCACCTGCTGAATTCCCGGAATGAACTTGCGCAGAACCCATAAGCCGAAGAAAAGTTTCCAGTGTGGAGTGCGGCTTCCAACAGTAATTGGTCGTGGTAAGTTTTCAGTGGGTTGATGTTTCAAGTAATTTTTTCGGGCTTCATAAACAATGACATAAAGGAATATTCTTTATTTCCACAGTTTTGGCCCTGCATGCTTTTAAGACGACGCGGCCATCTAATTATGGCACGGGAACCATGTAGATCTTCACCTTCTCCATCAACTTTATCCTCATCCTCTTCACCAACACGTTGGGATCCTTCAGGAGTTTTCTCACCCCCACTTGACTTGGCACGTGGAACACACTGTCTAAATCTTTTAACCTGAAACACGCAACTTTGGCAGGTCTGGGCATTTTGGCAGGGCAATGTCCATTTCTGGCATTTGCTGGACGTTTTTTTCGGTACCTTGCAGCTTTCACAACGCATCGTGAAAGCCGCGTTGCTGCGCACCACACTTGGGCCTTGGTTTTCAAACACAGACGGTAGGCGAAGGAGCTACCGCAAAGAGGTGGGGGAAGCAAAAGGGTTGACGGAGGGAACTCGCTTTCCCTACCTCAACAGCATGCTGGCCGCGGCCAGCATACTGGCAGCGGCCAGCAATTGGGCAGAAATTTCTGAAAAGGCTGCTAGTGCATTTATACATCTGCTGATCGGGGCGGCGGAGACAGGAGAGGATCCTGGTGTGCAAATGGCCATGATAGATGCTTGGCGCTCTTCTTCCGTGGGTGCCATGATGCCCCCTTTTCCGGTGTCCAGCCCAAGAAGGAATCTTCGCTTCCTTCGCTCCCAGTTCCTGGGTTGAAGTTGAGCAGGAAGAGATTGGTGAAAGACCACACTCTGCGGACTTTGCCGTTGCAGAAACCAGTTCCGGCGGACATCTTCCAATTCATTTTCGTAATCGCCCTGCTTTGGTCTCTGTGCAACTCCAGCATCATAGGTAGTAGATTGCAGCTGATGCTGCATTCGGGCTTGATCTAGCTGTACCTGGCACTGGGGATGCATCCACTCATCCCGCGGATTGGTTTCCTTTTCCTTTTCCGTTTTCCGGCTCTTGCCTTCTCACGTTCCCTGCAGTCATCCTTCTGGTGACAGTACTTCCAACAGTAACTGCAGTATCCATCAGTTTGTTCTTTCCTTTCGCTCGCTCCTTTCCTTCCTTAGCCTTTGTCTTTTTCTCTTTTTGCCTTTTCCTTTTAGTGACATTGAATCCTTCCGCCTGATGCTGATGCTTGCATCTTGATCACGCCAACAGGACATGGCTGGCCAAAAGCATCTGCATAGACCCCAGTGGCCAAGGGTCGAGGAAAATGTGGCGTATGATCCCCTCAAGCAATGGCGAAGTTGTCAGGGAGCAATGAGCAATGATGCTCAACGCATGGATGTTGGGAGTGTTGACAAAGGGCGGTAAGGCAAGAAGGGAGACAGTTGAAGGGGGACTTCAGCTTGGAAAAAGGAACCTTTGCTGAGAAAACCAGCGAAAGTCATGAGTTCCTTCTTGCTGGGAAGAGGCGTATATCACAACATGTGGCATATGAAGATGCCTGATCTGCAGCCCTTTGCGTGGCTTAAAAGGTGCCAGCTGTGCTTTGCACCTCGCTACAGAAACCTAATTTGAGATGTGTCAAGCGTGTCCAAATTCTGTGTGCGTCGCGGAAAGTTGGCAGATAGACCTATCCATAGTCAAGGCGTGGACCCGCTGCGCTACACCAAGGAGCAGCTGGATTGGTGCTCAGATCGTAAGAAACGAAATCGTAGGAAACGATCCGTTGTTGCGACCTTTTCATGTTTTGACATGTTGTACCGCTATTAGTAACCATCCTTATTCATGTTAGTGTAGCTTTGCCGCCGGAGGCTGCAGATGCATTTGAACATTTATGTCTTGCGCAGCGGCGCTTCACAGATAGCATGTCAAGGCTGTGAAATTTCCAGGGCACTTTGGGGCCAGTTGAATGGCAAATTTGGCTGTTGAAAGGACGCCATGGTTGTTTGCAGGTATTGGAGGCTGGTGAATTTGTGAGGTGACTGCTTCTCACCTCACATGTGCCACCCACGTGCGGATCCTGTTTGCTCAGCGCAGAAAAACGGCCACCTTCCGTGTTTTGATCCAAGTGACTTGTTGTTGTATGCTATGGGATGATGCTAGCTGCGGTTGCAGTTCGTGCCCATCGGCGCAATCTTGTTGGTATATACACATGTATATCTTTATAAACATTGTCTCATGATACTGTACTTCTTGGCAAAGTTCACCCATCCTCTTTGTGTTGCACCTTCCCTCCAACTCGAAGAGGGTCAAAGAGTCTCATTGTCTTAAAAAAATCAGAGCACCTAAAACCTTATTCTTATTGGATTCCAATCCGTAATTTTTTGCCTCTATTTCAGAGCTACCGAGTCGACGTCCTGTAGATTTTCTGCTGCTTAGCATCGACCTTCTGTCAGGGCGAAGGCTGACGCTTTGCCAGCGGAGCTGCAGCGGCAACTTGAGGTTGATGGGCGGCAACTTGATTGGCGGCACCCGAAAATTTGTATACCAGACTTCTTCAAAACTGAGCGCGCTGCTTAGTGATGAGCAAATTGGTATAGGCATTTTCCCTAAATCAATGACAAGTAAAGGAGCAACTCGGGGTTGGCCCATGGGCCCGTGAAGCCGCCGTGTTGGGGTCCAACTGGATTTCCCTTTTGTCGCCATGGGAAGGTGGCACCCATGCAGATGCTAACTGCTCTACATTTGGCAGCAGCTCTACTGGCATCACCTAGCTCAGGCCCATCTCCAGGGCAGAGTCAATTTCAGAGATTTCTGGCACTTGTTCAAGCCAAAAAGGGTGATGTGAATCGTCTCATTTTAGTAACAATTTCCAACTTTCGTGATTAACCTTGGGCAATTTATCTATCAGGGGATGATATTTTTTTAAGATTCCAATGCCTGGACAACAGCTAAATGCTTTGCTGACAAAGCTTTAAATGGTAGAGTCCGGTGACGGATACCGATAGTTGGATTGTGAAAACGGTTTTTTGAAACGCATTTTTGGTTTCAAAAGAGCCAACCCATGCATCCTGGAGATGTTTGGAAAGTTTTTTTTTCGGAAAATATTTAATTGCTGCTGAGCACATGCACAGTAAACAGTTTCACACTCGGCGGACTATTCTTGAACAACTATCAAGTGGACATGAAGCTGTCACAGCAACATTCAACAATATTTCCTTTGCGCAAGATGGTATATTCATCTTTTGATCATAGTGATCACACTATTGGTCGTACATAGTGTCGATATGTGTCGATTATTGCACTTCAAATTCTACCTGCGTGCCTCACACATTCCCTACGGTTCTACGAAGGTTACTGCAACACTCTGCTTCTAGAATCAGGATTTCTCAGGTGATATGATTCTAATGTTTGCCTTATTGCCTGGTATGTTTTCATCAATATCATGGCATCATGTCATTGTCCCACAAAATCATGGGACCCCAGCTTCTCACTGCCTTGAGACCGCCATTGAGCCTGGTTTCGCGGCAGGATTTTCTGCACCCTTCAAGCGGGTTGCTCTGGGTAGATGTGAAGGCTTTCTTCCAGCCATGCCAGATGATGAGGAGGAGGCCAGAGAAATCCATTTGAGAAGTGGTAGATTGTGGTAGATGTAAGCATGCAACACATTCTTTTTTCGAATATTCTAGACTCTTGGCTAGGCAATGGAAAGATGTAAAAGGGCAGTAGGTTTATGTAGCTTTGCTGCCCGCATTTCTTCCAACATCGGAGCCGAACTCATTCCAATGCGGTCAATGCCAAGCACATTGTAATAATTAATAATCGTTTGTCCCGATGTGCTTGGCCATCATATGTCCCAAGTGGCTGTTCATAGAAGTCAGAAGCATCATGGCTTCCTTTTAAAACATCCATTTCAAAACGAGTCTGCAAGTAGACATGGGGGGTGACTCAAACTTAGGGACCCTGAAGAATCAACATGGAAATGAAAAAATCGACTCCCAATTTGGGCTGTGACACAGCTACCGTCGGACCATGTCTTTGACCCTGCAACAGGAGATCTTGAGGGCCCTTCATGGAGGCAATGCTGGCGGACATCATGGGAGAGGACACACGAGGCGACATGCCCCTGGGGTGGTTCCATTAAAGATCACGGATTTACTTGATTTCTCCCAACAAAAAATTGAAAGGTAGTTTTAGGCTAAGATTTTGAGGTATATATTTGTAACAGAATATCGTCTTTTTTCAGGTTTGGCCTTCACAACTCAGAGGCTAGGTTCACAGGTTACAGCACCAATGTACCAAATGTAATTCTTCATGTATCCCATCGATTTCAGTGGGTGAAACAAATCTGTACACTGTAATCCATTTCGTTGGCATTGACGAATCTCAGTGTGTCCAAGAAGGGAGCAACATATCCCGTAGACACTTGCGAGCACAAAAGCGTTGATCGGTTTGAAAACTACTTGAATCTGACCTTGTTTGTCATTTGTCCAGGTACCAGTGTCAATGCGGATACAAGTACATCGTGGCTGATTGTGGACATGCAGTTCAAGAAGGAAGGCGGCCCGGCCTCCGTTTGACATGATATCAGAAAGCACTTGGCGCATTTGCGTTTTGAATCCTTTAAAGGTATACTGTACCACATACAAATGTACCTACTCATTTAAGTACGTGATGCCCACAGTGTACCATATTTGATATCATATTTCAGTATTTTCGTTTTGTTTGCAACACTCTCATGTGTTGTGAACAAGCACTGCTGCCAGCAGTGCTTTTACGAATTGCCAAGAACATTGGCTTCGTTGGATGTTTGTTGAATGTGCAGCATGTTCAATGTGGTATCGTGTGGTATGATGTCAGACGCTTGGACAATCTTGGAAAGAGATGGATGTTGATACAGCAATCTGAGCAACCTGAGTGCTTGCAATAGCAGTACAATAGACGCAGGAATGGCCGATCCAAAACTGATGGGAAGGCTCTCTCCATTTTCACTGTACAATAATACTAGCTATACGATATTCGCAAGCTACAACTGCATACGCATCACCAGTAGTACAGCGTTTTCTGCTTTGCTGTTTGTTTATTCCCCGGGTATATTTTAGACCATGGACTTAAGTCATGCAATGCTTTGTTGAGGCCTTTTTCTTACGTCGTTCACCATCTTTTTTGGACCTTTCTCGTGTCAGCCAGGTGCCCAAGTTGTCATCGGACGATTGGCGGCACTGAATATGCGCATCGCCAGAATCGGAGGCTTGACCAACAACCTCAGCTTGGAGGCAACCAGGGTCACTTGAACTGCAAGGCATAGTTTTTCCTGAAAGGCTCAGCTCTTTGAATTCCACCAAAAGTTTACCTTATTCAGGGGTAACAGGTATCCAGACGTAATGAATGGAAAGAGGATGTAAGACCATGACAAAAATTGCAGGCGTTCTTGACATGCGTGCAGCTGCTAGCTGTCGCTTTGCACAGTCACTCCACATAATCTGGAATGTCGAAGCCGAGAAGCCTTAAAACGAGAATTGCGAATTTAGAGGCTTTGGATTCTTTTCGTCACTGAGGTCAGCAAGGATATTTCGAACATGGTCCATCAACAGATCGTCGCCAGTCAGTGCGACAATTGACACCACTTGCATATCGGGCATTGCACTTTTTGTTGCACTCCGCACTTTTGGGCCCCTGCTTTCAAGCTGCGGTTCCACAGCCAAGTCTTCGGAGCAGCTTGGAGAAACCAGCACAGTCCCGTGCAGTCATCCTATGGACAAGTCCGCCTCCAGTGGGTATTATTATATACTAATCACTAATCAATGATGTAGTCTTGTATGAATCCGGTAAGTGAGGAGAACTGCCCGCCATGTGGCTTGCAAAAATCCTGGCTAATGCTTACCAAATACTACCTGCGATTTGTGATTGTGAAAATGGGCATTTACCCCATGAATTGTGCAAAAGAAACAGACATGTGAATTTGCCACAGTTTTACCACTTTGCCATCGGATTCTGGAATGCGGCTTAAATGATAGTATAAGTCTTATTGAGAGGTGTAGCCTCGGTGGAGAGGAACCATCATCAACTGAAATCCAGGGTGAGTTGCCCAGACAAAGACCCATCAGACGTGTTGTTTGCCTGGTTTCATTGACGGGTCATTCTGGATTGACACCTTAATAACATGATTATATATTTGAGGCGCAATGTGAACGTGACCAAACTTCTTGAACGTGATAATCATGGCGTGCAAAAACCGTTCAAGTAATGGTTCTGCATTCATGAAAGTAATTATAGACAAACGATGCATGGGGGATGGCATTTGTGCCGCCATACTCGAGCGAATCGCGGCCAAAAAACCTCGTGCAGGTATCCTACAGCATTTGAAACTTGGCTTCAGTTGAAACTGCGTGGTTCTTGTGAGTCCGGAATGAACTTGCCAAAAGCGAAGGATACGACCACATGAGCAATGAAAGAAACCCTGGTTGTTTAGGCTATAAAGGGATTATACTACCCAGTTATGTGGGGATTATGATAAACCGTTATAAGGATCCCTATTAACCAACCAGTTTGAATGGAAAGTAGAAGTTTTCCTGTCAGGACGGCAGACTGGCAGATTTTACAAGAGCTCCTCGAAGGATGTTCTCCTGCAGGAGTTCTGATGGACTTGGCAGGCGCAAAAGGGCCTTGCCGACATAAGCAGTGAACAAATTCCTGGTTGATTGATTTATATGCAGAAGTATGCATATATAGATATACATCGTATATAATATATACACAATATGATACATATAAATAAATACATATATATATATATATATATACACATATTATCACACACAGCTATATCGCACGACCGATTTCCCTCCAAAGCTAGCTTAGTAAGGGAATCCCTTAGTTCAAGGAGGCAGAGGTTTGTGAATTGTAGTAATTTTCCCAGGTTTGTACAATACTACCGTGCCAAGAAAAACATGGACCCCGGTGTGTTGTAGTAAAAGAGCTTGGCGGACAAGGTTTGGTGAAAAGTCAATATTTCCTTTTTGGGACACGTCTTCTTTACCATCACCAATGGGTTGATTTCTCGAATGTCAATGGAAGTCAAACCTACCTGTTTCTCTTGCAGCCATCCGGAACACACGTGTTTTGTTGCACAATCCTGCTGAATTATATAGTGCAGCTCAGCAAGGCCAGTTTACATCTAGGTCCATCTATAGGTGTAGAAAAAAACACGTAAAAGTCATGATATAACAGTGACCACAAGGATTTCTGACACGTTTAGAAAGAGATCCATAGAAAGCTTTGCTTTCCACACATTGCTGGGTGGGAGGTTACCTTGACATAATATAAATATTGTATATGTAGACGCCCTCTGAGTCCCAGTCGCTATCAATTCATTATAACTGGTCTTGAAACTGGAACTTGTTTCTTAGGTTTGTAAATCGACAATTTCAGGGAGCTTTATATATGCTTTGAATGGTCAGCTGCACTTTTTGGCCACACAAACACACTTTTTGTACCAATCTTGGAAACTTTGAACGACTAAAATAAAAGGTCTTTAAGCTCAGGTCTTGGAACGGCTCAAACATTTTCACAAGCTTCTCAAACTTTCAAAAGATTTACTGTATATATATATATACAGAAAATCTTATTCTTCAAAGTAATACTCGACACACAAACTAGCTGGAGATATCAAAAGTCCCAATGCCCATAATAAGGAAAGATTTGGAGCTACCTCCATGTTCTGTTCAGCACATGTTAGCAAAGATTCCCATACTGTATCCTGTTTTCAAAACCTGAAACGGTTGAGCCAATGCTCCATGTGTTGCAGGCCAGTTACTCTTCGCTTCTGATGCTTCAGCACATGATGTGTTGAAGCATGCTGAACGCAGAGATTGGGAGAGGAAACTGGCTGAGGCCGGACGTGATTCGCCTTGGGCCTGGCAATTTGTTGCAAAGGTTCCAACGAACGCTTGAATCTTCTCCATCTAAGTCAATTCTATTTCTAATTCTAGCTCCTCACTAGATGCCATGGGCTATGTTTCATGTTTTTGGGAAACGGGTGGGAATGCTTGTTGAAAGGTGGCAAATGGCAAATGGCATCTTAAGGCAGTACAGGCTCCATGGTATCAAACGCACCTAAAGTCTAAAGCTAATATAGCACCCCGAAGAAACTATCCCAAAAGCAAACAAACGTTCCAACCACTATTTTTCTAGTGCTACGTCAATTTTTGAGAGCGTATATCGGTATATTATATATGTTCTACGCCGCCAGTGACGGAAGTGGTGGTAGCAACTTTCACTGCCATCTTCACCTTCCGTTTTTTTTCCATCACAACAGCAATGCAAAACACGGCAGCACAATATCAACAAGACGTACATCCACCAATAGACAGTTGGTGGTCCACTTGGTGGTTACCTACCAGCAAATTGCAGATCTTCGAGATGTGCTTAGGGGTTAGCCCCAGCAACCAACTATCCATTGAATCCGACTTGTGTTGACTGACCAAGTCATGAATTCTGATCAGTCACCTGATGGTTGTGAGCGTTCAGCAGCTAGGGGTTTCTTTCAAAAATCCCCAACCTTCCAGGAACCAAGGGAAGCAAAGGAAGCAAGACCTGCCAATTCCGCCACTGACATGGTTTCAAGGGTCGATCAACTCAACTCCCAGGCATTTTTCCATAGGGAATAACCTCATCAACCCAAGTCCGTAGGGGAAAGTTTACAAAACCCATCTGTAAACATTTCCGGACGATTTTCTTGGTGGACCCTGGGGATGGTTTCAAGGGCACTTGCCTCCTACAAAGGCAGTGGTGATGCCATGCATGGACCCAAGCAGGCGAGCTGATTTTGATGCAAAATTGGAACCTTTGATGGTGAGTCAGCGGCAGGGATCAAGGAAGCATGAGTTTCTGGTTGAATTTCACCCCAACTGCACATGATCCCATTCCTCTATAGATAGTAGTTTTTTCGACTACATTCAGCTGGTTTTGTAGTGTCTCAATTTCACAAGATGCAATATAGAAAGGGAGAATAACAAACATCTTGCAGTGTTTCGTGCTAATTTTGTGCAAATCACGGCAAACCGTCCAGTTGAACATAGTGGTTCTTACACGATGATCTACTGTACCAAAATCTGTTGAACATAATGTAAGGAGCTTGAATCAATAATCTTCATTTGCCGACAGTTGCCCAGTTTTTTTGGTTGGGCAACAGCACAAGTGAGCAGACTTTCCAGTTAGCCTATTAGCTCGAATCTGTTTGCTGACGAGGTTTCTTTTCGCATCTTCCCGAAAAAACTAGCCAATTGATTTTGACAGAAACCATTCAGCATTGGCCACGGATGATATACTATCCTACTATGGGAAGCCAACGGGTCCTAGAATCCTCCCAATCACTGCATACTTCACGGTAGGGATGGGCTCATTTTAGTTGTGGAATTTGTGACTACGCTTGGACCCCTGACAGTAAAATGGGTTCTTTGCAGTTAACGCGGTTTTCGTCTCGTTTTGTTAGTCTAAGATGTTCTCTTTGCAATTTTATATTTGCTGTACATACATGCTTGAGTCACCCTGACTAGTGACTAGTGACTAGTTGGTTGTGCAGCTCGAATCTCCCCGCCATGTGAAGTAAGGATTGGTCCTCTTCTTTAGGTTCAATTAAGGCCGCGATGCTGGAAGTGGCCAGCTTTCCGGGCTGGTGAAATATTGAACTATTGTAATTCACCCGTTTAGATATTGGTGTATATTTATGTAAGTTATCATACAATGTATATAAACATGAACATATCATATACCTTACAGAACATAATGAATTTCTTTGAAGATTTGCCAATATATGTGAAATATGGCAGCGTGGGTCCTGGGGTGAAGTCATCACAGAATCAGGGGAACTCATGCCATACCGCTGAAAGAAAATGCAGAAACTGGAAACAGTGTGGCTTCAGCATCACTGCAAACATGTTCAAATCTATATAAGCTTGATCAATATTCGCACAGATTAAAAGTCATCGTGACATAGCACAAAACTGCTTTGTGCGGCCTCTGAATATATTGGTGCAGAAGACTTAGCAAGTAGTGTTTAGATTCCGATTCATTAGATATAAACATTTAGTGATGTAATTAATATAATAGAATCAAATGCTACTTCATGAATCCATGGGTCCAATATGACCTCGACAGGAGGCACTTCCACTACTCTTGGCGGATCGTTTGCCACCTATGGGAACGGTGACCTCGGCAGTAGAGGAAGGCCGGTTGATCTTGGGCTCCGTTGCAGCTTGAATGGAGACATCCCCAACAAAAAAGTCAAGGGTATGCTCAATGAAGAGACACCCAAATCCTGATTTCTCAGCTGTGCAGGGAAATAGTGCAGGGAAATACGTATATATACATATTCAGTAGATGTGCATAGGTATTTGCACGAATGGATGTAACCTAATTCATAGAGAATTATTGAAAGACGTCAAGTCACCACTCCGCAAATTTTCCCACTTGAAGTGCAGGTTCGGTGGTTGCCCAGAACCTCCGATTGTGTAGACTTGTCATTCTACGTGAAAGCAGTGAAGCAGTTAGATCTTTTCTTGCAAAGCACCATAGGTTCGACGGATGGACGAGTTTGTATTTTGAGGCTTGTAACCAATCTTGTTTTGAGTAGAATGTTTGTTGACAATGCAATTGCATTCAATTGCAATACATTTCATCCTTTGTATGAAAAGCTTCAAGGAATTGGGGTAATGAAAGCAGTTTAGACATGTTGCGACCACCTCCAAGGCCTTTATATTTTTGGTGCTACAGGGGCAAAACAACTCGAGTAGACTAGGGAAATCCAACTTGGTAGATCATGATTCAGCCAGACTCGAATCTTTTGTCGCAAGTAGGGACTGCAAGCCAGAACATTCCAGCAAAAACCTGACGGAATCCTTAGAAGTCATTTTTAAAGAAGAATGACGACCACTTTCGCCAACACTAGCACTTGCACGATCGGCCACTAGCAGTCACTAGCACCCATGACTTTACTCAATCAAAGGAGCCGGAGGCCGATCCGTAACAGAATTAGATCAAGTTTGGCGGGATTACATTGCCAAGCCACAAATTATAGATCTGCTTCGCCCGGTGAACAGACTGACTGGTTTCTGCTTGTTGCCGGCCAGAAGCAAGCTGTGACGAGTTGCCTGAGCTACTGACCAAAACTGGAAGGTACCTGAAAAACCATGGGGATGTGTCGTCAAAAGTGGGTTTGTTGTCATGTTGTCGCCTCAAATCCATTGGACTTGATGCATTTTTGCAACCACAAGCTTTTGTTTCAAGGCATTTGTTTTTGTGGGAAACTTTCTGTGGGTCAAGGGAAAATTTAAGTGTACAGCTAGGTGTATGTCGCTGTTTGGCAGGGGAAACCCATTTTTTGTTTGCATAGTTCTCGGTAAATTTTGATTGTAACCCCAGGTAACGTAAATCCCATCAAAATGTGTTTAGGATTGGGTAATCCGGGAATCGTCCTGCGAGGTGCTGGGTGAAAACTGAAGCTTTCGGGTGCTGTATCTTAATTGGGAGCTAATGGAGCCAGTTTTTTTTTTGTATCACTGTTGAAGGAAAGCCTTGCAAGAGGAGGATCATCTACACCCCCGAAAACGGACATGAATACCCAAAATAGCCATACTTGAAAGGAGATACATTTAACAAAACCATCATTTTTGATATCTAGATTAGATTTCGGGGGGAGAAGACAAACACAAAACAAGAGGCACCATCCCTACTCCAACCTTCGCAGGTTCTTGGAACTGGGTTGTGGCAACTTGAGCTTTGCGCGGAGTTTCATGGATCGTCGTTCTGGAAGACATGCTCATGTCCACCTCACAACCACCATGTTGGAGTCATTCCGACATGTCAGGGTTGAAAAGGGCTGAAAAATGCAGGAGAGTGGAGGCTGGAATCATTTGACGGATTTTACCTACATATAAAGATTTCCATCTGGGCGTATGCGGGGTATACATCTTCCAGACGACATGCAACAATTTGATACCCGAAAATCTTCAGGGCTTGCAGACTTGACCCCAAAGGATGGGACTTGGAAACTGTTGTCATTCTGAGACCTTGGAAGCTTGGATGTAAAGTCATTGGTTCCACGGTAACAGGTAGCTGCTAGCTTTCAGGGCTAAATCTACGAGGTCTGCTTATTGCTTCTTGATTGGTTGGAAATGACATGGTACTTTTTGATAGTTTTCATGAACTTGTCCTGAATTTGGAGAACCTCAACTGGCAGTTTTGCCACCTGGAATGGTACAGGTTGAGTTTGTTGACTTGAGGATGTCACTTGATTTACATCTTGTTGCCAGTCAAGCTTTTGATAGCCATTCATTTGGAATGATTTGGAGTTATATCTGTGTATGAACTTATCATGGTTACTCAAGTCATTAGGCATCCCTTTCTCAAGCCAGGGATTGGGATGTGGTCAGAGCTCGTTTCTTTGGCTGGAGAGGAGTGGGCAACGAATCCTCCCCCAAAATGGCTTGATAGAATACCCCCTGGAAAACTAACAGCTTGCACCTGAAAATCAATGGTTGGAAGATGTATTCCCTTTCTAGGGGACATGTTAGTTTTTTGGGGGTGTAGATGAGAGCCCTTTCAGGATCATTCCAGAAACTGCTGGGCCCACAAAATCTGGTGACCTGTGATGTTTAGAAACTTAACTCGTGCGGCAGTGGACGGCCAGTGAAAACACAATATTTAAACGAGTATGCAGGATTTTTAAGAAATCGACAGTAGGATATTATATCATATCCATCATTGAGTCCAATTCAACTAATTGATTAGAATCTTGCCAGCATATATGTATATCATATGTTGGCTACAAGTCATTTCTCCTTGAAGGCTTATGAATCTATCATCAAATCATATCACGAAGTGAGGGAAGACATGTTTTTGCAAGTGGGATAATAGCAGATACTCTTGGTGATTCACCCACCACCATGGCCAACAGCAACAGATATTTCAAACTAAAGAAGCATTCTTCCAGATCTCCACTGCATTAGTTCCACTTCACCGGGTCCGGAATTTGTTGGCAAAGTCAGTCATTCAATCCCTCAGTGTGCACATCTGAAATTCAACGTAGATCCCCCCAGGTAGCCGGATTTTTTTCACAGGAAAATTACCTGTTTCCAAGGGCGGCATTCATGGCATTCATGTCAAATTTCCAGGGTAAAAAAAACCTCAGTGTTCGTCTGGGGAAACTGCCATTTTGAGGTTATGAAAACTCGAACGATCACAGACCAAGTGCCGAGAGCCACCGACAAGATACTTGGCGTTGCCAACCAGGATTGATGTTTTTTTTGCGTGGCGGATATCCTCAGGATTGGCACCAAATAGATCCAAGGATTTTTCGGATAAGTCTAGCTTACAATCCATTGCCAATCAGAGTATTCGGATGGCATTGTACTATTTTTTGGACACATTTTTTGAAACAGACTTCTGATAACTTAAGAGACTTCTTCATGCCAGTCGTGGCAATTTTCTACAGCACCAAGTGTTGCTTTCTGAAAACATTCCTTCCCAGAAATCATGGAAGTAACCCAGACCCCCAGGAACATCAAAAATCCAAATCTCGTTGCTCATTGTGGGAGGGGTGGCGGAAACTTGTGCTGCTTTTCAGTGCATGAAACTCCCCAAGTTTCAAGGTCTTGGAAGCTCGTGGTGCTACAGTGTTGGATCAAGTGGACGGGACCAAGCTTACACAGAAGTTTCCACTGGGCACTGAAGGCTTTGATCACTGCATCTTCAATTTTCCGTATGGAGGAGACCGGGCTCACCCCAACCGTTAAACCCACCCCCCCTTTACGATCTTTGTTTGTTTGAGAAATATGGGCACAATAAGACTAAGGGACAAGTCGCGGGGTTGTAGCCCTTTATGGTTGGCCAGTATTTTTCTGACTGATGTCGGGGCTGCCCGACTGTTCATTAAACAACACTTGAAGCCACTGAGGGTTTTTGGATTCCAAGCTTTGATCAAGAAACAGACAAATCGCTTTCTCATGTTAGTCCGTTTTATGTGACTGTTTATGGAAGCAATGCTGAAAGCGCAATAAACATGGTAGATTCTCCATTTCAATTTTTACAACTAAAGTTTCACCCGAGTTGAAGTTGCTTTCTACAAAGGCTTCCGGAAAGCTTCGATCAAAATACGCCTAGATTTGCAGGAACCTTTCTGGACAACGTTGGTTGTATGCCTCCTCATACACGCTTGGGGGAGCATACAACTCTGTTGGACGGGGTCTTTCAGAGCGCCAAAGAGATCTTGAATCCAGATGGATGCATTTGGATCACTTTCGTCTGTAGTCACTTTACTAGCATTGGCGCAGTTGTGGTATGTTGCAGGGTGATCTTTTAGCTTGAGTTGATATTGCATGTTTTCACAGTGAATATCACTTGACACATATTTACATGTATACATTTGTTTCCCAAGGCAGCAAAACGGAAGGACGATACAGCTCCCATTGTGTTGATGAAGAATTCATCCAGCAGAAAAAACCGCTGGGAGAATTTTAAACACCTGTACTTTGTGGGAACTTGAAGGGATCTTGTTAACAGATATATAATTAAAATGTAAATTGAGGGATGTTTCCCATACCAGATTCACCGGCTTTGTTCAAGTGTATTGTTTCTCGCCTCAAGGCCAAATCGAAACCTGGCAAGTTGAAGTCTTTGCCAAAAGACGAGGTGGCTAGGATGACTTAAGATGGTAAATGTTGACCGGCTGTGCTCGACGAATATGTAGAATCTAGAAGGAACATGACTCAAACCTAGCGACTCGAGTTGTTGATACATGTTGATAACTGCATCATGACGCCCAGAAAACTAATCGCTGGAAGAGAAAACCAAAAGGGTTCCGAAGATGATGTTCCTTTCTCGATGTTCGTGTGATGTCAAGGTTCCGCATCCAGAAATGACTCCCCAGATGGCTTTCATCGGTTTTTTTGCGACTCAAACTGCATCCTCTCTGGAATTTGACTTTGGCATGAGTCTGAGAGACTTGTAACTCTCATTACAGGAGTAAGATTGGAGGACGCACGTTTCGCCCTATTTCTCACTACCATGGCTAAGTCCCGAGTACTCGTACCATCAAGGTCCTTGTATATAGGGTATCCAAGACTTCCTGCTGGAAAGAACTAACTTACTTCCACTTCGCAGAGGTCCAGGTTTTACTTCCACCTAACCAAAGTGACTTTGAGCCAGATTTTCCACCCTTTTCTAAAGATGGTAGAAGTTTCTCATAGTGATCAAGTGAGATCTACCCTACTGTCTACCCCTGGCACCCCCCCACACATAAATTCTGGACTGTCAACCTTCCACTCTCCTGTTAGCTGAGGTTTGGTGCTGGTGAAGAAAGAAGCATTCCCATGGATGCACTTTCCAGGCTATCATCCAGTGTCTTGACTGACCTGGATTTTAGCTTTCCTCTATGAACATGCAAAAACAGATTGATATGCGTGTATATATATATATATCACATACAGAATATCTTACCCCTCCATATCTCGTATATGTGTACATATACATATATATATAGTTGATAGCTACATGCATATGTTTCTATATGGGCATTAATCACATTCGTACATGCACGCATAGACTATACATGTGTCCATCTATATAGACCTATCCATTTTTTGCCGCTGAGGTACTGGAATGTCTTACTTGGAATCTAGATTAAGTCTATAAATCACCGAATCACCAATTTTTCATTGAACAGATGTGGTATATGGATCGCTTGCAATGTGACCAGGAAATCGAGGAAACTCTGAGGATACTTCATCATGTAGTTTTCCGATCAATAGCTGATAGCTTTACACATTTGGCGACTCGTGAAGTATTGTCACATCAATGACTACAGGTGAGTCGAACATATTATGCGACTCATGAGTCCTATTTGCGTCAAAGAGTGGAAAAATCATAGAATAACGAGTCATGGGTGATATGTGTTGAACCCTCTCAGGGTTCAAACCGGCACCCATTTTGTACTACAGGTCTGGGGGGACGACCGCGACTTTGAACGTACGCAGCCCCGGCAGTGCTATACAGGCACCGAGTTTTCGCCGAAAATCCCAGTGAATCCCAACACACTGTCCAACCAGTGGGTTGATACAAGGCACCACGACTTCCCATTCGGGTTTTTGTTGTCACGGGGTTTTCTTGTTCCACTAGGTCACCTTGGTGAATTTGACGTCCTGAAGACTTTCCACGTCATGTGCAGGCCGAAGTGCTGCTGTGCTGTGTTGCTTTAAAGCTGCCACAGCGGGGGGTCGGCGTGCAGATAAGAACACCAGTGCAAGGCAGTCCGTCCCTGAAGACGAGGTGCGAAGGTTTTGTTTGCCCGAATGATTGGTTGCCCAAAAAAGAACTGTTTGAACCGATTGAGCTAAGCTGTTCCAGAATTTGGGGAGTCACCAGGTATTTCATGGTATTTCTGGATGATTGGGGACATGAATTCATCTCTTAAATGCCGGTGAACGGTGCCGCGTGCAACGCTGCGAGGAGATGGATCGGAAGGTGGCCTGCAGCCGCCTGCTGCGTTTGGTTGAAAAGCCTACGTTGAGCAGGTCAACGACCGCACGCACACGAGAATGTAGAATCAGAATGAATCAGATACCTTCCATGAAACTAGCATAGGACCTGAAAATGGATGTTTGGAATACTAGTTTCCCTTTTTGGATTGCCTATTTTCAGGCGCTATGTTGGTTTCAGGGAGGGTACCTTTGACAACAATGAAAGAATGA
The DNA here is from genome assembly GCA_000507305.1 of Breviolum minutum Mf 1.05b.01. Lineage (NCBI taxonomy): Eukaryota > Dinophyceae > Suessiales > Symbiodiniaceae > Breviolum > Breviolum minutum. The sequence continues at coordinate 40,931 of DF240666.1, read as the reverse complement.
CTCATGACCCCTATGTGGTCCACTCGTGAACAGCAGATGAACGTCCAACAATTCAGAGCAAATGCAAATCCATGCAAATCCGTAATTTTTGGAAGAAGTAAGAATAGAGAATGACTTCATACATAAAAGGATCATAAAAGGGTAATCGACCTAGTTGTTGGCTATCTGTCCAAAGATCGGTGTGTGTTTCTTTTCTTCTTGCAATCTCTCCTACAATTTGTTGGCCTGATATACTGTATAAATGAATGGATTATATTACATACCCATTTGTGTTTGCACATCGCCCATTGGACTAGATCGTGACAAGCTGAAATATATCAAAATATCAGATCTCTCAAGGTTTGTTTCTGCGAGGGCTTGGGTGAGAGTGGCAGTCCTGATCCCAAGAGCACCACAGTACCGCAGTATAGGGATATAAAGTACTGTCATTATGCAGTATCCGGTCTCTGTCAATTTTGACCGACAGAGATAGAGAGAGAGAGAGAGAGAAACGTGCTGAAGTGCTGATGTTGTAGCAGATGATCTGAATCCATGCAATCCGCTTCTTCTCCATTGTGCTTGTGAAACTGCAACTGCACGAAGAATTCTCTACAACATGCGTTGAGATCATACCTTTTGTGTCTCTACTTGTCTACAGTGAGAAACGCTTGATGATTTACATTATAGCGGCCAGAATACGCTGCACAGAGCATGATCATGCATTGTCTTCATGCCCCAAGATCAAGATAACTCGCGCTCAAGCCGTTTCATTGTGTTGAAGCGTTGTAATCAAGGTCAATTCAAATGATCTTTATTAACCAACCAGGATGAATCATGAGATGGGCTAAGTTTCTTTTTTACAAGATTTCATCAACATGCCTCGTCTCGTCGTTGAACAAGCGAACGTTGGGCAGGTTGGAACGTGAGTTCCTAGGCGGAGCTGCAAGCCATGGACCAGCAGCGCAACATCCGCTGTTGCGATGTGTTTTGGAGGCCAGCGACCAGTTACATTTAGTCGCACACCTGGCAAACGTCTTGGATACTTCGATTGCAACGCCTTATTTTTTTCCAAATATTTTCTTTTTTTTGGGGGGGAATGATTCAAAAAAAGGTGGTACCAGTTTTTTAAGTCCAGTAGGAATTGTATTGTCAATTGTATTTGCGACCGACCCATTCCTTCCATTTTCAGGATGGCAACTCATTTAGATACGAAAGAGCTGAATCTACTAGGTGGTAAATACGGTAGATCGTTCATCATTTCCCGCATCAATTTACAAACTTCGACAGCCGATGGCACCTTACAAGCAAGTTACGTCAGGACCAGCATCCAATTAATGACCACAATTTTGAAGTTTCCGCCTTGACCAACTATATAGTCGTTGCAAATTTGCCCATAAAGGAAACAACACCAGCCATCAGGTCTCCACAAGCATGCGGTCGAATAGATACCCTTGATCTTGATGGGACTCTCTTTGTGTAGATATCTGAGACTGTAATGTGCGGTATTGTCCTCTCAGATCAATCATATCTAGATGTTCTTGAATACCAACTCATACCTTGGCATGTACGCATGCTCAAACATATGGCATATGCCTTCATTCGAGTATATTTACAGAATGCATACAAATGATACTGTAGTCCGGTGTATCCAATACATATCACATATCATATAAGACTATGTGACTATATCCATGATAGGTGCAAATATACATTTATATGTACATGAAGTCAGGCAGATCTTCGTATGATTGCATATGTTCGTCCCCTGTTGGACGCTGAAAAAAGCCACTGCATTGAGGAATGGCAACGCTTTGTGCGACGGCATTTCGAATTCGAATTGAGTCGGGCAGAGGCCACGACCCTCAAAGTGCGTGAAGCCTTCTCCACATTGGAAAGGAATGAAAGATCTGGAGACGATGTGATGCATCTGGTCTGAAAATGCTGAGACGTTTGTGGTTGATTTAGAGTTTTGGAAAAGTTCAAGATATCACTTTAAAGGCTGTTGCATAGAGACGGGATATTTGCAAGAACTCGGTTTGATCGTTTCGGAGGTCGTCACGCAACCGGTGAAGAATCTGTGGAGGGAACACCGGGATGACCAGCCAAGGCAAGGTCGACGACTCTTCGAAAAATTCCAAGAGGCGTGGAATGAATGCCGAGGAAATGGATGTGCCTCGTTTAATTTTTTGGGGGGACGTTGGGTGAGGGCATGGCACGCAATGTGTTTTTTGTGCTCAAGTAGTTGACTGAGACCTCCTGATGTTGGTGCAGATTTGTGAATGAATGATACTGGATGTAGATGCTGATGTGCTCCCAGACTTTCATGAACAACAGCTAGCACTACTGAAGCATGTCCTTCTCATACGCACGTTACGGGAAAACTCAAATGGAAGGGCGTGAAAAGTCTCGGGATACCATCAGCAGAAGCTTGAGCACTGAATTTGGCTTTTGTGTCATTTTTCTTGGGGTGTCACAGGGAGGATGTCTAAAGATTATGCTCGAGTTTTATCCTCACATTCTGAGAGGCATTTTTTTGAGAGAGATACCCACCTTGCAGTTACTCTCAAAAATTCCTTGGAATATGGTTGATTGATGTTGATTGTAAGAAACCAATTTTGGAATCCTTCAGAGGCACCCAACTTGAGGGTCCAAACAAAACATGAAAATGTATCGGCGGGTGGACGGGTCCGTGCATTGAGGTATGAATCGGTATGGATGTCAAGAGCTGCGAGATGCGTCACTGAGTGGCACAAAGGAGTGTCCGTGTTTCCAGGGTGGGAAAGTGAACAAAACCTGAAACTAAGGGCTTACCCTCCCTATATCCAGACATATCCCCTGAACATAGACCCCTGGAAAAGGAGATAGCTATTGGAAACCATCATTTCTAGGGGCAAGCTGTGAGTTTTAGGGAGTGTATTAATCATTGGTTTCCCACTAATGAGGCCTTATTTCTGGGGGTGGGCCATAGAAACACCATCCCAGCGCCATTGTACTTTGCAGATGGTTTTATTTGCAAAAAAACCGGGGCTGACATGCAAGATCATTCCAGGTTCGTTCGAAGGTTTACTCCCCTGAAAACTAACATGACAACGGAAAATCTCCATTTTTTATAGGAGATACATCTTCAAATCGTTGGTTTTCCATTGTCATCTTAGTTTTCCAGGTGTACATCCCTAAGTTTAGGTTCCCATTCCTGCTATCTTCTCACCGGGGAGGTGCGCGGCCATGGCGGCTCCTGATTCAAAGGTAGCTCCGCTTTTATCGGAGCTAGTAAGATCGGTTTCCATTCAGTGCATCTTTAAATTTTTCACAGCTTTGCGTTCGTATCTGTTGATCCTGTTTACTATGCTAAATCACCATGAAAAAATCATTTGGGGGCCAATTTCGGGGACGATTTTTTGCATTCTCCAACCATCTTAAGCAAATCTAAGAGATTGAACACCTGTGTGCTTCTCGTCCAGGTCCTGATCGGTTTCCTTCAGTTTCTTGAATCTGAGGCCTAGGATGTCATTGGAAAGTCCATTGGGTCTCAGTTGCGCAGATGAAAATACGGTGGACAACACCTACATAGTGGCGTTGCAGCAGAGTGCCTGGGCAAATGGGTTAGCAATGGTAGTGGGAATTCATTTAACGTGATGCTGGTTTGGCAAGATTTAAGTTGGTTCTTCCAAAGGCTGACCTTGTTGCTTCTAGTGAGGGTCTTATCAATTCAATTGTGGTTGTAGTGATCATCATCATGCGTTGGTGTTGGCGTTGGCGTTGTTGTTGTCGTTGTGGTTGTTGTTGTTGTTGTTGTTGTTGATGATGATGATGATGATGATGATGACGATGACGATGATGATGATGATGATGATGGTGATGACGAGGACACCGACACATGCTATTTTGCCGAAGTCAAAGCCATGAATCGCCACAGTGCCAGCACTGGTGATTCGCATGGGGCTTCAATAGTCTTCTCATTGAAGAGGTTTCGCATGGTTGGTGAGCAAAGGTGGTATGTAGCATACAACTCCCATACCCAGGCAAAGACTATACCTCTGGTCAAATTATAGTGACCTCGTACAACCTCACCTCACAAAAAGGTAGTTGAGGAAGGGAAATGGGACCCCTTATTTCAGGGAAATCTAGGTTGGCAAAATACAACATTTTGATTTGGCCAGCCTACCTGGTTGGCCCGGTTTCCAACAGCCGCCCCGGTGTTTCATCAACATGCAGCCGGTGTAGCCATCGATTGAATCGTTTCAACTTTGCCAGGCTTGGTGGACAAGCAAAATCACTTCCTTGAAGAGGCAGGACGTTGGATGTTGGACACCTGAAGGTTTTGGATGCTGGTTGGTCGTGAAGGGCAACTAACTTATAGCGACCAAACCGTCGCCGGTTGGTTCCCGGTTGGTCACCTGTTAAATGGTGGTTTAGTGAGTTTAGTAAGTGAATCCCTCCCCCAAAATCTCCGAAAAAAAATCAGGTTTAGGAATTATACTAATTTGCCCAGATAGGTAATACGCGACCTACTTGCTGTAAAGATTATTGTTTTAAAAATTTGGGCTTCGCATCAAGGGGTTACCGTTTGGAAGAGTGGTTGACATTGTTGACATGTCACAGAATAACCTACTGATACCTAGGTGGGCTGAAATTCTATTAAGCTTATACGTCCCATTATGCGGCATATCCAGTAGATGTTGATTCATTGATTTTGCTTTGTAAACTCCGAAAATGCATTCTAAAATGCATTCTGAAGTGGTGCATTTCAAAATGCATTAATGATTAAGCACCCAAAGGATGTATGAAACCCTCGAAGGTTATCATGGGAGGTAGTTTCTCCATCTGAAGTGGTGCAGGAATGGGGAGAGCGCCATCACCAGTGTTATGATTATGATAGTCATTGAGAACCACATATGCACACATATATAGATACATATAGTCAAATTTAAACAATAACGCTGATAATGACAATGATTTAATGATGAAGGAGCAAAAAATAAGACTCGTAAATATATACATACGTATATAGCATATCAGTTGCCTGCATGTAGCGAACACGAGATCAGATGGCCAGAGGGGCCATTTTGGTTTCAGGTGCTGGAAATCGCTCGGCAGCAAGAGCATGCAGCTGCAGCTGCAGCTGTGCGAAGTGTGTTGGAATATTGGTTCCATCCAGGCAGGGTAAACCTTGAATTGGCATTTTCTTGGCTACTACCCTCCGTAAAGGAAGAGGATGGAAAACTCATCTTTTCAATAGGACATATCTTTGGACATACATGTTAGATTTTACAGGAGGCTGGCCCTAGCATGCTACCAAAACAGTGTGGAGTTTGCCAGCCTAAGATTCAGTTTGACATTGAGACTGAAGCGATTTTTTAAAACCAAATTTGCCGGTTTGTTTCTGGCAATCACATGGCACTTACATGGCACTTACTGTATTTGCTAATAGCTACAGTACTTTTGCAGCTGTGAAATGTCACAAGTAATTTCCCATCACAAAGTATATATTTGTGAATTGGCTGAAGTGACACGGAGTGATCTCCCATGCAATGCTTGCCCAGGGGAATCTGCCCCGCAGATACTGAGTTCACTGACAGGAAGTACATTGAGTTTTCCAAATCTTCCTTGGAGGAAAATTCATTCCATACGGTATGCTGAACCTAAAATCTCTAATTTCGGTGTTTGGGCTTTATATCTTCAAACTTCACAATGAGCCCTGTTGGTATAGCTGGGTTGTTGGGTGAATCAGTCATCACAAGTGGGCTCAGTTGGATGCCAGCGGCTGCGAGCATAGCAGTAGCACCGGGAACACATGTTGAATCTGATCAACTCGCCAATTTTTCACAGTTGAGCTGGCTGATATGTGTTGAGTTTTGTAAAGATGCAGGGAGGCAAGGCCCGTTGCCCTTTGTTATCTTCTATACACCCCCGCAAACATTGATGTGGAATGCCAAAATGATGATTTGCAGAAGTTTGGAAGCTCCTCTTCCAGCGATGAGATTTTGGGGATGTAGGTACTTTTAGGGATGATTGTAAATAGTGAAGGGTTTGGCTGACCCTACGCGTGCCCCATGATCCTTTGTGCAGGTCAAGTCTCGTTGCCAGTGGTCGGCATTGAACATGTCAACGAGACCCACCTCTTGATTCAAAGCACGCAGGCCAGCAGAAGCAGGGTGTGGAAAGGTTCCTGAAGTTTCGAGTGGAGCTGTTGCTTTGATTTGCTTGACATGTCTCTGAGAGAGACACCACAGCTGTTTACCAATACTGGAAGCCTGATGAACCTTGTTTAGTCAGCTCATTTGCTACTCAATTTTGTAAAATGTTTGTATTTGATTGCAAAGAAATAGTCAGATTCAGATGGGGATGTCTCCTGAATCATAGTCTATTATTATGATTTTTAGCTAACTGATTCAGATACTACATAGAATCAGATTCATAGAAAAATCGGTCTGTGGTTCCACCAGATTGGAGCCGTTTCTTCCAGCCTTAAAGGCTGCCAACATCACACTCCATGAAGTATCCTTGATGTTCCACCAGTATTTCGTGTGGTGGTGAAAAAACCTGGTTATGACATTTCAGTTGTCAAAAAGGGCCCGGGCCCTGATTATCATGACCTCATGTAGGGATAAACTTTGGTATATAATTGTGGGAATTTTGAAAGAAGCGTTGGATTTCATGGAAACAAAAACAGATTTGCTACAGGAAAATGGCTTAGCTTGGATGACACGCATGGGCAGTGCCGGTGCACTTGCAGCCTGGGAAGAGATGAATGGTGATGCACCAGAGCTGATTGCACCAGGACGCGAAACCTGTAAACATATGGAGGTTTCCTACAATGGTGGTACCCAACAATTGGTTTTCCTACTAAAAATGATCATTTTGGGGTGATTTGGGGTACCACCATTTAGGGAAACACCCATATGTCAACTGCAAGTGGTTTCTGAGAGCTTTTCCATCTTTTTTTTGATGAATAGAGAAGGGTAGTCCGGGTAATCTGTGGATGCCCCCATTCCTTTTGAAGCCCCGAATTGCCGAATTGCCCGGGTCACACTGTAAAAAGCATCATGTGATTTGAAGATGATTTTTTTTTTCAGATTTTGTATCAATTTCACCGGCATGTGCATTACCAGGGTTCCTCTTCAAACGATTACCCCCCTGAAGTTGAACATGGCCCCCGAAAAGTTACCTTCCCAAAAGGACATTCATCTTCCAACCATCCATTTTTCAGGGGCTATGTTAAACTTCCAGGGAGTAAATGTCAAGGGCTTGTGAAGGTGACCACCATCAGAATCCCGCCGTTAAACTCACGTTTCTGCGTTCACAGGAAATCGCTGTGTCTTCGACTGGGAGTTGCTAGAGCAGGAAACCGCAGAACGCTGCTTGATTGCCAAATCTTCGTGGTGGCAATATTTTAGATATGGTATCATAGGCGAACACATATCGCAATACATAGATACAATAGTTGTATAATTGTGATACTCGCATGAGTTTGGTGTGTATATTTTTAGAATACACCTACACACACGCACACACACACACACACACACACACCAATTTTGATGTTTATGAATTAAATTAAGCACATATACATCGCAACTGGTACATAGATTCGTTATCTAACATATTTTTGTATATTGTGATATGGTGTGTACATATTAATGCAGGCAGAATATTTATTACCATATAGGATATATGTGATTCTGTCTGACACATTTGACACTGTACCTGACTCATACTTTATCTATACAGTCTATACAGGTATAAGCACGGCTAGTATATGTTTAGTTTGCATTCGATTACGTTGCATCATAGATTGTCTATAAGAGGAATTATATACACATTATACATGCAGAACATAATACGCATGATAATTGGACATATGTATATATATATATGTATATATGCTGTCACTAGATATAGCAGTGTACATACACTTGACATACAAGAGGAATATTGTGATTTATTTGTCAATTGTTGATACATTCAAATACTCAAGATACATACGAGAACTTCCAACATCCAGTCATCTAGGCTGTATCCACCAAACTGAGCTCGATTCATACTGTTCAGGCGGGGTATATGTGTTTGTAATCACAATAATGATAATGATGATAGTAAATAGTGGCAACAATGAATTGACTGATATGGTACATATACTGTATATTAATAAGATAATATATATATATATATGCATGTAGTCATTTTACACCATTTTGAGACCAGGATTCTTGGACCACCCCGACTTGAACCAAGTACCCCAAGCTTGAACAAAGGATCTTGTCCCCCACACAGAGGTTTGCTGCAAAAAGCTGTGTTCATTGACTTCAAGCCTCAAGCCTTTCCCTTCCGTGGCACCTCGTCTTTTTTTTGGATCTCCCGAGGTTGTTGTGGTTTGTGGTGAAATTTCCCAGCCGAAAAGGGCAGGTCTTAAAGGGGATGTGATGTCGCCATGAAACTCAATGAGGAATCTTTGCATCTTTGCGGGATTGATATTATCACAAAGTTGAACCTATTGGAACAATCAGCGAGCTTACCGGCTTTCCTGTGCATAGAATTCTGATGAATTGCGAATAGGGTACAGTGTCAGTGCATCTTTATATCTACCTATGGGTATGATATATCTTTGCAAATCCTTTTGAGTTATGTATGTATATATTTACATATGCAAATAAGATTATAAGTACAATTACAAGCGAAAACCCACCATATTCATGCGATTAAGTTGCATGTAACATTTCACTAAAGTGGTCTTGAACTTTTACGGACCTTCTGACATTGGAGATGCAGATCTGTGCCCCCCCCACGGTCGTGCGAGGCGCCAAACAATTTGACAGCTAAGATTGTAGGATTTCTGCAGCCTTTCAAAGAAAGGTGCCAAGTGAGCGTTGTAATGCTGCCTGAATGAATCATAGTGTCAAAAAACCATGCTCCTCAATCCTGCTTCAGCAAAGGCACCGTAGGGATTCAAACATGCAACAGGTGAATATAAAAAAAGACAAGAGGGGCACTTTTGATTTCTTCAGTTTGTATTATTGTTTTTGTGATTTTTGCACTAGTTGTCGAAGCTTTTGGCGAGAGAGGGACTTGGGTAGCAAATATCTTCATCACGGGGAATCAGCTAGTGGCCTGTCTTGAAGCATCTCAGGAGAGGCATTTCTCAACGATTATGACTTCCTGGGTGAGGTATGCGCCGAGCGCGACTGGTGGTGACTGAGGGTTGTTATAAATTGGGTCCACCCCCTCCCTGTGACAGTGGATAGACAATCTATTCAATTTTATGAAGGGGCCAATACTAACCTTCACTTTCCAGTGTTACAGCGTGGGGGGTGTACCCAAGTTATACATAGTATATATATATATATATGGATATGTATGTATATATGTATATATATATATATGCGTATAAACACATCTTTTTGTCCGAAGTTTGGATGCAGAGGATGGTTGACTAGATGCAGAGCCATGTCACGTGTTGCATTTCTTAAGATTAGGGAGCTGAGAAAGTAGCAGCTTCCTACTGAACGAAAGCATCCAACCAATTTTTCCGGCAATTTTGAGGGTCTCAAAATTTGAAATGTGATGTACCCACATGTTGTACTAAACGGGGTAGGATAGATATCAACAGTCAAAATGCTAGGCTCTTCAACTGCATGAGATTGGCCATGATGGTTCAATAGATTTCACAAGCTGGTGAAATATGGTGCCCACCCCGCGGATCATCATCAGGAAAAAATCAGTCCAATAGGGAACCCCCTTTATTTCAGGAAAATCCAGCCTGGTGAACATTTTGAATCAAGACCAGGATCAAGTGGGGTTGTAATTGAATGACATGATAGCCACCTTGTGGTCTTTCGGTCTCAAAAAATTGGGAGAATACCAGGGATAAGTGATTTTGCATGAAATTTCAATTATGTTTCAAATGTGGCGTTTGAACAAGGAATTTTGGCAAATAGCATTGCCACTGCTATATATGATATACACTTTTACATTCTAATACATTACATATATATTATCTATATACATATATATATATATTTATACTCTTGGTCTTCCTTTCTGATTTCTACCAACAGGGAGCAAAAACATGCGCATACTTTGTTAGATGGAAATTTGTAGTAGAGATTCCTCAAGTTGCTTATTTCTACAGTTCTACATCCATGAATCCATGATTTTGGTTGCATCACTTGCAGCAAAACCCAACTGTGTTGGGTTTGTTCGGCGAAATTCACATCCAGGTCTGTATGCGCGTGAAGCAGGAAGTCAGCCCAGAGCCCGCCAGAAACCTCTTGCGCCTTGCCATGTTCAAAATCAAAAGCATCAAAACGTTAATGAAAAGCTTCATGACATGAGTCATGACGTTGCATCATCTTCAAGATCATTTGAGCTACGAGAAACAATGGTTGGTTGGGTCTTGTACACTTTTTAGGATCCTTCTACCCGGTATTCTTATATTCCATCATAGGAATCCCAACAACGGAGCTTGTTTTCAGAAGCTTCCCATCTGAAATTTGGTGCTCTCCATAAGCCAGATGAACTCCAAATGCCGCCGTGGCATGTGGCAAAGAGAAAAAGTAGCTCCAAAGATTCACCATTCCAGGATAGCAATAGGATTACTTATATCACAACCAAACAGGATTCAAACAACCAGCTTTTGGATACAGCCAAATTGCTTCACTGAGATTTGGGTTCTTGGTGGTTTCTGGGGGGTGTTTTCCATGGAAGAAATTCTGCACCAGCTGGGATGGTGCTAAAACCCTGTAAATAATGTGACATTTACCATATCAACTGGTGATCGCCGGATTTCTGAACCATCAACCGTAGGATTATATACGTACACCACAACCAGACAGGATTCTACCCAACAGCTTTTGGATACCGTTTTTTTTTTACTTCACTCAGGCTTGGGTTGTTGGTGTTTTTTGCATGGAAAGCCACCCATGACTGACCAAGGATGTGCTCGGTGAAAGCTGCGGAACTGATGGCTTCACTGCAGGCAGTGACGCAGATGGAGGGATACTAAGTGGATGTTGTACATGGCCATTTATGAGCATCCATGAGCAGCGGGGATGATTTCTTTTTCTTTGTGTTTTCCTCCCATCTATATTCTATACTGAATCATGGGCAAATGGTTGGAACTACTTAGACAGTTGGAAATTTAGCCAGCCAAATTCCATCGTGCAGGCAGCCATCGCGGTGGTCAGGCGACTTGCACCATCACCTGACCTGTTGCCTGGCTGCAGCCCCCAAAAAACTAACTACCCCCATTTGAAGGGTGAACAGTAGCTGGCCTTACGGAAATTGGGGGTTATTACTACTTTTGGGCTGGGAGGGAGGGAGTTTGATGATTTCAAAACCTCACTAGTGCACCCTTAAGCTTGTAAAAAGAGATAAGTTAGCTGTTAGCCAGAAAAAGTGTAGATACCCTTGGTCCATTTGTTCTGGTACCATACAGAATGTGCCCAAGCCTTTGGAATATGGGGGATCTTTGTCATCACGTAAACTTGGACACTCAAAATGCATCGATCTAGTGAGGACACTAGACAACAACTTTCGCCTAGTTTCACCACTGCGCTGTGGCTTCAAAGTCTTCTCGTTCGATTGCTGTGATAGAAAGCAAGAGATCATTCAAAAATGACGTAAATTCACTCAGGTTGGTGATTTATCATAATTCAGCCAGAATGTCTTTTCCAATCACTTTCATTTGATTTCATTTCGAAATGTTTCTGTTCGACATGTTCCTGGGCCAACTTGGCACAGCAATTTTTGTAAGTTTCCTTCCAGGGAATGAGGTGCAACAGAGATTCCCATGCCCGAAATATATGTTGTATGTGAAATTGTAAATTCAAATTTAAATTTCATGATCAACAAAAACCTAGTTGGCTTCTTATGATACCAGTAAGCAACACAAACCAACAACATCGGTCTCTTGTTTGCTGGAAGTCTTCGGCTGTCAGTTTGTGACTCAGGTCCATTCGTGACTTCTGCGCTCGCTGGTTGAATGCAACCTGTCTGATGATTCAGCCTCCAGGCTGAGGGAAATGTGTGCTCCAGGTTTGGTGGTGACTGGGTAGCTTTGGCGGGAGAAAGGTAGGATTTTTTTTTTCCAATTTACCAAAGCAGTATGTTGGGATTCTTTCATACGGGAGTGATGTTGGTGGTATCCAAGGTTTCCTAGACAGAGACATGTGGCACCAAAAGATCCGCTGAAAAATATCCATCAATTCTTTTCAGTACAATGCCCTCTCCGATGCTAAAATGAGGAGAGAGGAGATGCATCGTAAATCTATCGCAAAAGTTCAATTCCCATCTTGCCCACATTGCTATCCTGTGAGCCACTCTGGCCCCAAACCACATCTGTGAAATTGAAACACTTTGCCATCCACTGAAACAATCGTCTTCCTGGCCATATTTTTTCAGGGGGAAGTCGGGGAAGTTGTCAGTTTTGGGAGGCTTTTGGGTGGGGTACTATTTACTTGGGGTGTGACCATGATCGGGTCACCGTGCCGCCGCCATTTTAAACACACTCTTGCCTGAGGCATCACTCTTGCACAGTTTGATGCAACACCCTGAATGCCAAGACTTGAAGGTGACGCATATCGTTCATCTTTTCGAAGTGGTCGAAATGTACCTCGGCGTCACACCCCTTCTGGATTTCCACAAAGGAACGTAGTCTCCAAACTCCAAACCACCATTTGTTGGGGATTTAGTTATGAATATTCGGGGGGAAGTTGCTGCTATTTGGGCGATTGGATGACCTTCACAGCATCTTCTAGAATGAATGATGACCAATGAGTCGTTGTTTGTGGCGGACCAAGTGCAGTGGTTCATTTGGATGTGATTCGTTGATCCAGATTCGACTCTATAGAATGATGTCACCAAAATTTACTTCTAAACACTCCAAATTTAGCATACCACACACTCACCTAATAAATTTATATCCACCTAATTCTATCCACCCACGCAAACTCAGACGGAAACACGGCAACATTGTGGAATCTTTTCCAAGCTGACCACAGATTTATTGCTGAGGCAGGCTGCCAAGGACGTCTTGCAAGAGGAAGCTGTTCCTCCCCAATATTGTCACTTGAGCAATGAAAAAACCTGGTCGTTCAGGGTATATATATATACAGGTGATTACTGCATACTACCCTTGTTACAGGGTTTATAATATCCCATTATAGGAATCCCTATTAGACAGCCAGTATCAAGGAAAGTAATAAGAGCTCTTTCTGTTTCTCACTTTGTCACAGCATCCGTAGAGGCAACATGCCGGACACCCGGACAATCCCGGAAAGGTACTGCAGGTTTGGAAATTGATGGAAGCATTCATGCAGAGATGTCAAACGCAATAACTCCTGTTTGTCATCACAGGTAGTGTTTCTTATTTCATCTTATTTCGATCATCCCACGTACCTGAGGAGTATATACATAACAGAAAATACTCCCTCAAAATTGAACATAATATATACCACTGCCATTTTTCAATGGAAACAGCTTCCAGGCCATCGTGTTTGGTATCTCATTATAAAATTATATATATATACATATACATATGTTAAATTTCTCTCAAGTAACAGTTTGTTTGGTTTTTCCCTGTTTCTTTGTCTCTGCTTCAGGATATCTCTTGATGCGTCCTACCCTACCTCCAAGTCAGAGTGAAATTGTGTGACTTTGCGTAGGACCAAAGACGATGCTCTAACGCTACTGTTGATCAAAACAAATCCTGCACCACTTGAGGTTGGTAGTTTATCCCATTATTTTCGGGGTTGATATACATCCAAACGGTGGTTGGCCCGCTGTCTTTCAGCCTCTTTGTGAACAGATGAGATCAGGGATTTGATGGGCATAGTTGGAGGTCGTGGACTGTATTCTGCCTATAGTTAGTTTCAAGATCTGCAGAATACGAATGCATCGCTGTCCGGACACTGTGAAAGAGAGTTTCTGAGGTTTCTAGAACCGCTATTTAGATCCCAAGTAGGTTTTTAAGGTCAAATAATGAGTGCTTTCCACAATGGCAATCAGGATTTGACAATATTTTCCAATCTTTCCTAGGGACCTCTCGAGGCAAAGAATGGAAGGACCCCTTCAAGCATTGGCAGGGCTCAGTGGCAATGCGTGCCCAGGAGCTTGGGGGGGGTCCGGACCGCCAGTCCCAACAAAGGGTCCCAAGGAAGGTTGCTGTTGCATGCCGTTGCATACATTTGCAATTTGTTCATTTTGTTATGGAGTGGATTTCAACCTTGACTCTATTCCAATTTCCAATCATTCAATATCTGTGTCTGCAAGATATGAGGTTGGTTTGTAAAGAGGACATGATCAGACGACGGGGGGCCAATCGGGAATTTTGAAGACATCATGCAGTGACATCATATCCTGCACATGAGCAAATGCCAAGACATGCCCCGAACAAAGCAAAGCCAGCAAAGAATGGTGTTAACAGCAAAATTATCAAGATCCTCTCGCCAACCACGAGAGCAAACTGCTCGGCACCCTTCGCGACCGCAGGAGATCATGCTCAGAATCATGATCCGTCGCTTACTTGACGTTTGCTATGTTTTCAAAACCTCGTTTCTCCAAGCAAGTTACAAATGAACATATATCCACAGTCCATAGTGCAACTCTCTACTCTTGTGTTCTTCTATTGGCAAAGTAGTAAAGAGTTTTTTTTTACCTAGGATGAGACTGCCAGTTAGTCTGCCAGTTTCAGGTCATATCCAAAGCTTCCCCAGAATCTGCATTGGGGTGAGAAAATTATCCCAAGTTCTGAAAGACAATGCCATGTTGTTGTTGTTGTTGTTGTTGTTGTTGTTGTTGTTGTTGTTGTTGTTGTTGTTGTTGTTGTTGTTGTTGTTGTTGTTGTTGTTGTTGTTTCATCACTTGTGGTCTTCTCGGCCAAAGGTTGGTTATCGCCGCATGGTCAGCCCAAGCCGGAAGACGTGGTCACCCACTATGCTGAGAGGGCCTTGAGGCATGCGATAAGCAGCCGTGGATGATTTTTTTTTCGCTGGTTTAAGCTTGACCCGAGGTCACCAAGAACTTGTTGAAACATTGTCAGCTTTTCCATCAAGTCAAAAAAAGGTCACAGCGAAGGAAAGCTGAATGGCAATGGCTACAAACTCCCCGCACATACTGTACCTAGTAAATGAATGTCCATGGATTGTGAATCCTACTATTCACAGGGTTTTAGCATGTTTTACATATCCTTTCGTGGTTAGCATGCTTGAAGTGATTTCGGAACAGTTTGATGTATTTTTCCTCGACTTTTGCAGGCAAGTTCCCCCAGATGATCATCCAGACGTGGCGGAACTCTTCCAGGGCCTCACCTTAGTCCCTTGGATGAAGTTGTCAATACAGGACAGCTTTGTCAAAACTAAGGCGTGCCAAAAAATGATGGATTTTTGAAGATTTTTGGATTGTATAGTATCATTCTAGTGATTTCGAACCTGGGATTAGTGCTTTGTTTGAAAAAAGCAAGTCTGGGTTTAGTGCTTTGTTTGAAAAAAGCAGGTCATGAAATATCAATTCAACATGTTGATACTATACAACTATACAAATCAATTCTCCATATATAATTCTCCAAGTAATACTGGACACAGTATATATACTGGATATCGAACAAAGTTGGACTAGAACTCCTCAAAGCAGCACTTGTTTGGTCCCTGCCGGTGAAGAGGGTAATATCCCCTGTTCACTCCATACTGGGATCAAGCTCAAGTGACTCATAGCCAGGAATGAGCGAGGATCCATTGTTATTTTGTTCATTGTTCTCTTGAACTCTATTCACTGTTTAGTTTTTCTGGCTTTTTGCGTTGAGGTTCTTTAGAGAACGCTGTCGATGTGTCGATCACAACTGTCGGCTGTAGGGAGGCAGTTTTCAGTGAACGGAGGTTATCATCAAGTCTTTAGAGGTATTGCTGAAACTTGACACAATTTACTTGCGATTCACCCCATTTTCCATAGGTGGTACCCTCCCTGAAACTAACAGCTCGCCCCTAAAAATGGTGGTTTCCCATAGGAATCTCCTTTTCAAGGGGTCTAATTTCAGGGGCGAAAATGTTAGTTTCACGGAGTGTAACCTGCGAACCCTAACAGAAGAGTAGAGGTGAAAATTTGTTCATCCCTGTCGGACAGGATTCATCCACCCGGATGTGATTTCCGGGTTTGATCCATGATGGAGTCCTAAGGCCAACATTCGGCATGCTCTCCATGTGGCTGACAAGGCGCAAGCCAGAGGTCAGTAGCGGAAGTTCCAGTGGTTGTGGCTGGCGCTGAAGATTTGAGAGGCCCTAAAACATGACTACCTCCTAGGGGAAGGAAAATCATCGACTCAAAAGTGCCTTTTTTGGGGGATAAGGAGGGTAACAACGATGGCTGTAATATGTTTAAGAGACTCATCCAAAACCTGTAGTGGCAGATGCCCAGCTTCACTATCTTCTCGGCCTGTGCAGTTCTTGAATGCATGGGGAATGACATTCACCCTGGCGCAAGGACAGGCGCAAGCCGAGGGATGACTGGATCATTTGTGCCAGGCATCATGGTCATGATAGGATAAGGTAGGCCCATTTCTGGCCTTATGCGCCCACTAGATAAAGTCGTCCTTCAAAAGAGAATTAGATATATATAGGTCCCAAATATCATGATGCCGCATCCATAGATCATTCCACTTAACTTTTTTGATCAAGGTATCCCCCCAGAAATCTAACATAGATACCAAAAAATGGCCATATTTAAAGCCGGGGGTTCCCACCTTTTCCATCCGGCCCATCATTTTGAGGCCCTCCAGCCGTCAGTTTTCGGGGGTGTAAAGTTCAACTGAGCCCTTCTCAGTTGAATAAAAACGGATCCAAGTCGTAAAGTTTTGAAAGCCTTTTTTTTGGCACCAAACACACCCAGAGGTTTTAGAAGGTTGTTACGGTGGTTTTATATCATACATCATCATGCATCAAAGGGTGATGAGTATGTACAAATTTCAGTATTAATGAGGTTGCGAGACTATGTCCATGAATAGAAAGATGCCAAGGGCAAATTATCCAGCTCAAAAAATGTCGGCAAATATGGCGGCATTTGTCTATTGGAGGCTCTTCCCTGCCTCAAATGGACAAGAATGACAGAAATCCAAAGTATGATACTGGATCAGGCATGCAGAAGCGCCAGGTCCAGTTTAGAAATGTATTTCAAGTTCAAGACCCCGATTGAAGGGTGCTCATCCAGACAACGCTGGATCCGGTTGCGCCAGCGGGTTTCTGTGAGTGAGTGCCATTTTTTGTTTGTTCCTTTTGGTAGCATACGTTGGAAATGTTCTGCAATGCAATGTAGTGTAATGTATGTCATATGACCGGTTAATGTAAGACAATGCTGTTTGTTAGTCTTAGTGTAAATAACATGATGCGATGTGATGTGACGCCGCATGTGATGTGGTGCGATGTAGGTACGGAAGCAGGCAGGTACCTATGTCAATGTGGGCATAGGCATGCGGGCAGTGTAGGCGTGCATGTTTGTTTGTTTGAACGTGATATCTAGAACGTCAGAACGTGTAGTGTAGAGCAATGTACTGCAGGGTCTATATACGTCGATGTCTATGTCCCAGGCATATCATGTAGATATCTAGTGTACATTGACATGGGTACCTACCTACGCATGCGCATCCAAACACTGAGACAGAGAACACCTGACATCTGTGTTCGGTGTAACATACCAGGGAAACAAGGCATGACTCACTATGACCTCACTTAGGTCATTTTATGTGGCTTTTGGCTTGAGTTCTAATCATTTTTTTGTAGGAGTTGGGTACCTTTTGTCAAAATGGCTTGGTCATGGTCTTTGGTTCAGCAGGATCCGGCTGGAGCAGGAATCCCGGAAAGCTCCGTATTATGAGAAGCCCTTTCCGAAGAATCGCCAATCGAGGCTTGCAAAGTTTTCGGTTGCAGCATTTTTAGGTCCTTGTTTGGATGAAAATGAGCAGCTCTCATGCTTTCTCAATTTTGTATCATGATGGGCCCTGGCTATCACAAGCAGTTGCCACGGAGTAATTGAACTTTGAACTATCTCACCTGTCAAGACCTCTTTTCTGAGAGTGAAGGGTCTGTGGCCGAGAATGATGTGCTAGTCAACCACCAAATCACAACATATGTCATGGTAGTGGTTGGAGCAGCTCCTCTACACTTTGGGATTGAGGCATAGTGGCACGGAACTACGACAAACTCTGCTTTTTATCCATATTATCTAGGTGGTGGTTTCAAATATATATTTTTTATTTTCACCCCTACTTTGGGAAGATTCCCATTTTGACTAATATTTTTCAGATGGGTTGAAACCACCAAGTAGTTATGATTTGAGGTTTCGTTGAGCATCTTACTTTGAGCAAAACTTCAGCTTGCATGCAGCTTCTCAGGAAAGGCACAGGCATCTCGGGTCTCCGTCTTCCCCAGCACTTGGTCCATGTCATGAGGTGAACGAACTTGTTTCAATGCCAGCCACCTGACGAACTCTTCAAGTTGCTTCCTTTGCAGCTAGTAGCAGTGATACTGCAAGTGACAAGCATATAACAACTGGGACAACATCACAGCACCGATGATACTGTAGAAGATTCTGATGATAATCATCGCTTTTTTTCTTCATGATCACCGACTGGATTGTAACTGTTTACGATGGAACCCGTACAGTACTTGGAAGCCAAACCTTGCATCACTGTGCGCCCAGCAGTTTGTTTACAGCAGGAGCATGACAAATCACCTTTTGTTGATCCTTGTTGCCTTTTTCTTTTATAACATCATACAACCTCTTCAGGTTCCGAGTGCTATGAATTCCGTGTGCCAGCATAGCTTTTAGTCGTGGAACAAGTAGTGCCTTTCGGGCTGCATACTTGATTCCCCAACGAACCCAACGAACCTAGCGCAGCCGTGGCTGCCCGGGTTGACCTTTGCGACTATCCAAGATGTAACAGAAAGAGTGCACAAATCGTTGCCTGAATATGGGGATGTCTCAAAATGATTCTAAAAATACCGTAGCCTCCAAATTGCAAGAGTTTGCTGCCCAAATTCAAATTGAATCCTATCCAAGTTTATTTTTGGTGTCTCCTAATTTTGAGATATCGCCATATTTATATTTGTTCACCTTCTTCAGCTGAACAGATTCCGTGCATGAAAAGATATCTTCACCGCAGCTGCGAGCGATTTTTGGCGGGGCGCCATGCAGTGCAGCAGTTGCGCCGTCAAGCGCTGCTCCAGCGAATTTCCGGCATCAGCGCTCTCTGAGAAGTGTCTTTTGACGACAAAAACTTGGAGGACCTCCAAATCTGGATGTCGGTGTATTTCTGAGAATTGTCTTGCCAATTTTTCCATGCAAGTACAGATTTCGTTTCGGAAACAGGGGGATTCCCATTGCCATGTCAGATTGTTAGACGATATAATATATACTTATATACTACAGATGCTTGTAATGTAAATGTATTATGATTATGTAATTATATATACTGTAATATTATATTGTGTGATATTATATCATATCATATTATGTTATATCATATGTTATTATATTATGTTATATTATATTATGTATTTACTGTACATATTTCTGCTGTGATACTTCATTTTCATGGGGGTGCTACTATATGTATAAATATTGTGCATATATAAAATATATTATTGTGGGCAAATTATAACGACCTTTCCCGCCGGTTGGTCACCTTAAATGGTGGTGACAAGTAGGGAAATCCCCCCAAAACTCCCTGAAATACTTCAGATTTAGGAATTATAGTAATTTGCCCAGATATTAACACACCTTGAAATCTGCAAGCTTTTCTTCAAAACACCTTGCCCAAATATTATACATACATATTTTTTAAAGATATATGTCTTGATGTGATGAAATGACCGGGTGCAGTTTTGAGGGTATCAGATTGGTTTAGAAATGCAACATCTCGATCCAAGGCGAGCATCCTCCGAGTTTTTGTCTCAGCTGCTTGTCCGGTGGCGCAGCAGGCCTCGGCCTCGGGGCGGTTCTGGCCTCGGGGTTTTGAAGTTGTCGTAGTCAAATGGCAGGAGCACATCATGATATGACATCCTGGAACCTGAAACAACCACCATTTTAACGGTGGTTTCAATTGGATGATGAACCAAACCTTTACATGAAAAATGGTTGGAAATCACCATTTCCATCCATTAAAAAAGGGTTGTTTGGAGTTCCAGGATGATATCAAAATGGTGCAGATATCATTGTCATATAGGACTTATCATACTTTGACAATGAATTTGTGATATGCTTTGTGGGATTTTTGTTGCTGATGGGCTACATTTTTTGTGTGGGTGATTGATCTTCTGATTGTAGCAATAGCTTTCCCATGCGACATGGCACTGAACTCTGGGGAATCAGAGAACATGTTTTTCTTTTGTCCAGGTCTAAAGGACATACATTCCCTGAAACTAACATAGCACCTGAAAATAGGCCATCCCAAAAGGAAACTAGCACTCCAACCATCCATTTTTAGGTGCTATGTTAGTTTTAGGGAGTGTAGCTACGTGGTTGTTGGACTTGTTTGCGTCCAGTTACTGCAGTACCAGTCATTGTCATGGACAGTCATGGGAGTTGGAACCCCCCCAAAAAGCAGCTTTTTTAGAGTTGCCGAGTTGATAGGTGTGCATGGCTCCTTAAAAGGCACCTGCAATCCCGAGTCCAAACGGATTGCATAGGCCGTATCCACGCGGTTTTGTTGGTCATTTACATAAAATATCATAAAATCGGTCCATGGTAGCTCCATTTTTAGGCAAAGGTGGCAATGTTTTTGGTTGATTTCAGTCCTGTTGCCTCCCTCTTTGCTGGGAGTCCAGCCAGAGCGTCAAAACCTGAGCTGGTGGTTTGATGTAATGCTTTACTTGCCTTTATATTAGCAAACCTTGAAATCTGCAAGCTGAACCCGTCAAGATTGCTGAAGGATCAATCTAACTAAGCTCTTCATAAACTATAGTTGAGAAGCTTCTGTGGGGAGAACCCTTTTAAATTGGCCATAAAGGCCATAAAAGGGGGTGTTGGTAACCAGATGTGCTCACCAGATGGTGGTTTGTTCAGTTGCTATCGCGGCTGCTATACCATCACGGTTCACGTGAACCGGGATTTTGATCCGTGGAAACGATCGGTGATGGTGAATCACTTCGCGAACGTACACATTTTATTCCTCTGAAGTTTAAAAGGCACCGATTTGAGTGGGCCTCCGTATTTTTACCTAAAGATTTTCAGGAAAAACAAACAAAAAAGCCAGAAGATGTGCAAAGAGGTGAATCCAAGTTTGATTTCCACTAAGATGGTCATGATGGTAAATCAAAAGCCAAATCATTGATTATTTCCATGATTTGGGGCCTGTTGCTTTGGATTCCGATGGGATCCCCGAAAATGAAAGGGTTTTGTTACTTGGGGGCACCCGATTCGAGGGCCCCAAACCACCGAGCCCCAAACCACCAATTGAACCATTCGTTGAATGACAGAACCAACAAAAACAATCCCAAATCCCATGAACTCTGGAAATCCTGGTTTCCCCTAAAAATCCTTCAGATGTCGTTTGTTGAGCTAATTTCCAGTTGGACATTTTCCGCAAGTCACGGATTCCCGGCAGGTTTGCCTGAGAAATGTCCAGAGCCTGGATGCCGCATGATCCTGACGGAAATCGATCTTCAGAGATTGAAAGCTGCGATACAACACTGTGACTGAAAGGCAATTGTTTTTTTTGTTGATTCGAAGTGAACAAACATGTGGATATACTATACATCAAGGTGATTTTACATAGATTCACTCTAATTTTCACTTGGATACACTTGGATTTGTTTTGTTTTGATGATTGTGGAGAATAATTTGCGTTTTTTTTTTTCTCCAAGCATCCACCAAGCAAATCTATGGTGTTTGATTGACTCGATGCTCTGTCTCACGACGGATGTAATCCTCACGAATCCTGGATGCCCCCCCCCCCACCAGCAAACAGCCTTATTTGAGGAATTTGGAGGTTGGTGAAAAAGAACGATTCATCAATTCACCTCGAAAACTGGTGTTAACACAAAATTTCTTTCTGACACGGTTACGTATTTTGGTATCTTAATAGGTTTTTATTTCTTTATTTGTCATACATAGATCTAGGGGCAGGGAATTCCCTGGCCATTTTAAAGGTTTCCCAGCTTAATGAAATACTCGCAATAGAGTCTATTTCCCAGAATAATTATGTGCAACGGATTTTTGAAGTGTTGCCAACATGTCCTGCAACACATGTTCAGACCATGCTAGGGGTTCAACATTGGGGACCTCAATTTTTATGAGACTCTTTAAGGGATGTTTTGGCTTATCTATTTGCTACAGTTGATGTTGTCAGTATTCTGTGTAACACTGCTGCTTCTGTCACCGTCTTGCTTCAGAGCAACTGGGTATGTTGCTTGAAAAGTCTACCCAAGATCATTAGGGTACACCATTCAACATGTGTATCCCTTGTCAACTCTGCATATATATATATACACACCCACACCCACCGTATAATAGTTCAAGTAACATCTCTGTTGTATGGGAGTGGCTGAAAATGATTCATGAATGATGAAGACCTCCCATGGCACTCCACTCCCAACCTGCGCCGAGGTGACCGGGAATGCGCTGCTTTCAAAGATCTCGATACCCTGAAAGAACGTGAAGCTCAGGCAGGAAAATGAAAAGAAATCTCAAGGGCAACTCACGGACGTTGGCTTTGCCGAGATTTTTGTTTTGAAAAAAAAATTGAATAAAGGATAATAATAAAGGCCATGCGTAATCATCTATTCAGTTGGGGTCTAACCCTGAAAGGTTGGGTAAGGGGAATAGAAAGGTATTTCGCGAAGCTACTAAGCTTATCAGGGGAGTGATATTTGTGATACCCAGTATAAAGTTGAATAGGCACTTCATTTTGCTGCCCTCAAATAATGAAATCCAACAAACAACTTGAGATTGGTGATCCCTTGGTTTCCATGTTCTGTTCTCTCGGAAAGAGCTGGACAGACTCAAGATACGTGCTGTAAATCAATGGGATTCACATATTAACACATTTGCCACCAGCCGTTGAACGATGGTGTACGAAATGATGTATTAATTCTTGGTGGACCAGCGAGTCTGACTTTGTCAACATACTGTTGACGGAAGAAATCTTGCACCACCAGGGATGTATAAAACCTCGTAAATACTGGGATAAACTACCTATCAACTGGTGCAGGATTTCTTCCATCAACAGTATTACAGAAGATTTTATTTTGAAGCGGCTCAAGCTCCACATGACTTTCCGTTTGGATGCAATTTTTTCATGCAGTTGGTTTCAATTTCAATTTCTATGAAGATTTGAGACCCTATGCAACCTTCAAATCAAAAGGGTTCCCTTCACAATCTTCAAGGTGGCTTTTGCTCCAAAGGTTTGTTGCCTCAAATCCAAAAAGGCCACATTCGTTGCCACGAATGTCATCGTACACCGGGACAGTCTAAATGCATATTTTTGAAGTCGCCTGATTTACAGGGCGGTTTCCAGGTTGGTAAATGCTGATTTGAAACATGAAACATATGAAACGCTGGAAAGCTGATGATGATGATTTCCGAAAGGAGTCTCCTCTTCAAAGAGCGATTGCCATTTTTGTTTCAATCGCAAGGAGAAGGTGGATGCATCTCTGCACACTGGTCCAGAAAGTGGGGAGGTGGAGGTGCCAGTCACCGTTGGAGCGAGAAAGTGCGAGAAATGAGGCCATAATAAGAAGGAAGAAATGATGCCATAGCTATGGCCATACGAGAAATGGTGCTTCATTCGTTCAACTTTTGATTTTCAGAGTATGTTGCTGTGTGTCGAGAAATCTGGATTCCTTTATGAATCACTTGTGAAGCATTTTACTGAAATGTCCTGCGGTCCTGGGCGGTCCTAGCCCTTTTCCAAATTTACCCTTCCGAAAACTAACATGACAATGGAAAATCCACCATTTGAAGATGTATTTCCTATTGAAAACGGGGATTTTGCTATGTCATGTTTGTTTTCAGGGGTGTATATAGGAACTTGCCATTCAGTGTTGGCTTTGGAAACTTCGGGCATGTGTTTTGATGTCTACAGAACGAGTCTACACACTCACATATTGACATGCTGTGAAATATACACACTTTGCATGATCTGGTTGTGCAAGTACATTTGTGTCTGATGACCGACAAACAGAGACACAAAAATAGACGCAGAGAGAATCATATAGACGTTATAAAGAAATCTACAAGTTTTAAGCTCTACATCGTCATTTGCCTCTTTTTGTGTACGCTTTTGGTAAACATCCATATGTTTTTTACAGCCGGTTGCGTTGTAGAGGTTACAGTCCTGGATGGGCGTCGATGCAAGTTGTGCCCTGGTCAGCGGGTCAGTGATGGAGCATAACAAATTGCTGCCTCATGATGTATCCATTTAATACATCACGATATACTGCAGTCATTTTGTTTGTATTGTATTGTATGTTCACATATTTAGTAGAATGGTACAGGTACTAGTGTTAGTATGATTTTCACATGATCTATATAGACTACAATGATCGTATGTATATATTTTTTATATACATACAATATCATATATTTATATATTGCACATTATTTCAAAATCTAGGAGCTCCACTCTACTTGGAAGATCCAGGCACTTTGCGGACCTGCATTTTTCTTTCCAGAAGGCATGTGGAAGAGGTGTTCTTTCATGTCTTATAGTAATTATAGTAGATGAACATCGGGTATTCACCACTGATGCATTGACGAGGGAGTCTATGAGCATCTGTTACCTCAGTTGCTGAGGACCATCAACAGACAGATGCACTTGAGCGATGTGAAGAAATTGATTGAACAGAAACTGCGCGTCCCTTCAGGACTGCCCCATTGAGGTCAACAAAGTCTAGTGAGTCTAGCCGTGCTTCAGCCTTTCTCGTCCAAGTGGAGTGCTATCTACGTAGCATTTCTCCGGAAGCCTTTGAAGATGTTAAAGTCTGACATTAAATGTTGTCTTCGTAGCGGCTGACAACCTAGACCTAGATCCATTGGCAAGACAACTAAGTGCTCTCTTGACTTGCAATTGCAACATGGCTATGATCCTCAACAACCACAACCACGGCAATAGCAACAACGACCACCACCACCACCACCACCACCACCACCACCACCACCACCACAAGAAGAAGAAGAAGAANAGAANANANANANAANAA